>VXBP01005792.1:0-21577 GCA_013400115.1 Rhinopomastus cyanomelas
CCCAGCTCCCTCAGCCTTTCCTCGGCAGGGAGGTGTTCTGCTCCCTTCATCTCTTTGTGGCTCTGCGCTGGGCTCTCTCCAGCAGTTTGGTGTCTTTCTGAAACTGAGAGCCCCAGAAGTGGACACAAGATTCCAGATGTGGTCTCATCCGGGCAGAGTAGAGCAAGGGGAGAACCTCTCTTGATCCACCCCACGTGCCATTGGCCTTCTTGGCCACAAGAGCGCGTCGCTGCCTCATGGCCATCCTGCTGGCCACTAGGACCCCCAGGTCCCTTTCTCCTACGCTGCTCTCCAGCAGGTCAGTCCCCAACCTATCCTGATACCTGGGGTTGTTCTTGCCCAGATGCCAGACTCTGCACTGCCCTCATTATAGTCCACTCAGAGTCTCCCTGCCCAACTCTCCAGCCTGTCCAGGTCTGGCTGAAGGGCAGCCCAGCCTGCTGGGGTGTCAGAGACTCCTCCCAGCTTGATGTCATTAGCAAACTTGCTGACAGCGCACTCTAATCCCTCATCTAGATCAGGTGGATCACGCTCAGTGCTTCATACTGGCAGGACTGATGTGTATGAGAGTAAATTTTTCAGCTCAATGCAGTATCACATGGCTTCTGAGAGAGAGAGAGAGAGATCATTACTCACACTTTATTTTCACTTCACCCTCGTGCTCAGAGCTTAAAACCAAAACCTCAAAATGGATTTGGCACAATTCATATGTCACAGAGGCAAAGTGCTGGGAGCAGCAGAGCTTTCATTCTTGAAAAGCTTTAAAGGATCACACAGAAAACATTAGCAATGGCTGGTAAAATTAGTGCAATATGGGGTAATTATATCCTTCACCAGAACGAACAGATGCACGCTGACTTCAGTAAAGCTGTGGCTATTTATGCCAGCTGAGCACTGGCTCTCCTTCCTTTTAGTCAATAAAAAGGATGCAAAAGAAAAGGTTCTGCAGAACTCTACAGGAAGATCACACTCTGAAATCCAGGCTATCCAACTGACCTGCATACAGATGTTTCCACCCAGGTTACCCAGTGACCTGCATAGGGCTGCTTCCAGGTTAGTTGAATTTTTTGCTTCCTTTAGAGAATCACAGAATTATTGAGGCTGGAAAAGACCTCTGAGCTCCTCCAGCCCAGTCCAGGACCTAATATCACCACATCAGCCACACCAGGGCACTAAGGGCCACAGCCAGGGTGTCCTTCAATACCTCCAGGGATGGGGATTCCACCACTGCCTTGGGTAATGCAGTCCAGTCTCTGATGACCTTTTCTGTGAGGAAGGGCTTCCTAACATCCAACCTAACCCTTACCTGGTGCAGCTTCAGGCCCTGCTCTCTTGTCCTGTAGCCAGTTGCCTGGGAGAAGAGCCCGACCCTCACCTGACTACAACCTCCTTTCAGGAGTGATTCCCCTGCCAGGATCAAGTGGCCCAGGAACATGTCCAGGTGGGCTTAACACCTCCAGAGAAGAAGACTCCACAACCTCCCTGGGCTGCTTTACAACAGATGTTCATCTTTGTTGCTCAAAACATTACTTGGAAGGTGCTTCAAAAACAGTGATGAGCACAGAACACAAGCTTATATAGAACAAAACAGATTGATAACTATATTTATTAAGGGCTGTATTTTCAGCCAGGCCTCTGTAAACCTTTCTTTTGGAAAAGCAATCTTGTTTTGGCTTGCTGTACTGCATACAGACAATGAATATTAAATACTGCTGTAACACCCTGAGCTTGGTCATATACCACACTGATTAGGTTTGCCTGAATTAGATTATCTCTCTTCTCCACTAGCATTCCAGCACAGCCACCCCGCTGGAAGCTGTGAGGGTTACACAGCAGAAAAGCTCACGACATCCCTTAGGAGATTAGAGACCTTTGTTCATGTGATACTGTAATAAAAACTGTACCAAATTCAATTATTTCTTACTCAAACAAACAATGAAGTGCTCTTGCCTCTCCATGACATGATTGTGCATAGCTCTTTATACTGAATCACTGAGGTTGGAGAAGCCTCTGAGCTCATCCAGCCCAGACCAGGACCTAACATCACCCCATCAGCCAGACCAGGGCACTAAGGGCCACAGCCAGGCTGTCCTTCAACACCTCCAGGGATGGGGACTCCACCACTGCCCTGGGCAGCCCATTCCAGGGTCTGATCACCCTTTCCATGAGGAAGGGCTTCCTAACATCCAACCTAACCCTCCCCTGGTGCAGCTTCCAGGCCCTGCCCTCTCATTCTGTCACTAGCTGCCTGGGAGAAGAGCCTAATCCCCACCTGACTACAACCTCCCTGAAGGGCATTACAGAAAGTCCTCCCTGAGTCTCCTCTTCTCCAGGCTCAACACCCCCAGCTCCCTCAGCCTCTCCACATCAGAGTCACCCTCCAATCCCTTCCCCAACCTCACTGTTCCTCTGGACCCACTCTAGAAATGTTAATATTTGCACCACTTTTATTCAGTTTCATTACAGAACAGCAGATCTTCCACTCCTGTGATTTGTGATTCATCTTATTAAGCACACAGTTACCTGTCACCATATGTACTTTGCTCTTCCACAGTGAAACGACAAGAAGTGTTACTGGTTTGTCATCGTGCTAACAGTATACCCCCAAAAGAAAAGCTGATTTTGGGGTTTTTTTTTTAATAAACTAGACAAAACCTCCTGTTCAGCTCACTGAAAGTGAGTCATTACACAGTAAAATGAGGGTGCTGACCAATCTAGGCCTGAGCACCAGATGTGAATGGAGTGGAATACACAGAAAATGTCACAAAACCCACTATGGAACTGTATTTTGTACCTGAGGTAGCACTGCTGGTCCTTGTCCTGCTAACCTCTGCAAGGAGCTGACCTGAGGAACTTTAATGGGCACTGCAGTGATAGTTCCCAAAGTCTGTTGGAAGAAAAACAGTTGAACAGAGCTTAAAACACTTGAATAGAGTCACCAGACAGAATCTGCCCGACCCAACGGTTCCCCGTCCAGGTTTTTGACAGAAGGGTATCGCAGAATCACAGAACATTAGGGACTGGAAGGGACCTCGAAAGATCATCCAGTCCAATCCACCCACCACAGCAGGATCCNCAGGCCATTTCCCCTGATCCCAGGGAGAACAAACCAACCCCTGCCTCTCTACAACCTCCTTTCAAGTCGTTGTAGAGAGCAAGGAGGTCTCCCCTCCATCTCCGCTTGTCCAGGCTAAACAACCCCAGATCCATCAGCTGTTCCTCATATGACACCTGCTCCAAATCCTTTACCAGCTCAGGAATGTGTTAATGAAGTTGGAGATGGGTTAATCAAGTATAATCTTTAAACCTTATGAGTATTGTTACCTACCAAGAGTAAAAAACGCATGTCTTTATAAAACAGAGTCACTTACATACAAGTTTTCACCACCCACCTCTCCCTCAAAAATTATCTCTGTGGCTGTTTAGCTCCTCTTCTGAGTTTCCATCCATCTGTAGTGCTGCAGATACCTACAGATGCACATTTAGGAGTTGTCATCGATGGTCTGAATGGCACCTTTTTTGCCAGTCTCACCCACAGAGGCAGGACCTGAGATGTTGTAAATAACTTGTACTTTAATTTTCACCATTAAAAAGGATAAGTATCTTATGAATTTAAGATTGGGCTACTGTTCAGGGAGCTGGGGTTGTTTAGTCTGGAGGAGATACAGGGGGGACCTTCTGCCTCTCTCCCTGAAGGGGAGTTGTAGTCCAACTCCCTGAAGGGAAGTTGTAGTCAGGTGGGGGTCAGACTCTTCTCCCAGGAAACCAACACTAGGATGAGAGGGTAGGGCCTGAAGCTGCCAGAGGAGGGATAGGTTGGATGTCAGGAAGCCCCTATCCTTTTTGGAAAGGGTGATCAGCCCTTGGACTGGGCTGCCCAGGGCAGTGGTGGAGTCCCCATCCCTGGAGGTGTTGAAGGACAGCCTGGCCGTGGCCCTTAGTGCCCTGGTCTGGCCGATGTGGCGATGTCAGGTCCTGGGCTGGGCTGGATCAGCTCAGAGGGCTTTTCCAGCCTCAGTAATTCTGTGACTCAGTGATTTCAACCATGTGGATCCTCTTCCCCCCACCCCCTTCCTTTTTTTCCACTCTATCTAAAGAGCAAGCGGGTGCACATTCTTATAAACCTTTAATTAGTAAGCTGAAAAGACTTTTCTCTGGCAATGCCTGACCTTTAAGTACTTTGTATGAATTTATTGATACCAGCAGAAATAATAATTTAAAAGGTTATTTTACGAGTGCTGAAGAGTTTATTGCAGCACTTTTGTCAAGATAAATGAGTTTCTTCTTTCTATTTTACAGCTCTGAGCATTTTAATACAAAAGGTCCATAAAAGTCCAAATCTCTACCCTGTCTAAGTCTACTCAGGCTTTTTTAGTAACCTCCTGAAACACCTACAGTGTGGAGGGAGCTCTGGAATGTGTTGTGATGGAGGAAAGTGAAGAGCCAAGAGTCACTCTGCCTCAGAATTGTTTTGATCTGATTCCAGGCATTTTAGCTGGATCTCCTACATTTACTCTCAGAATTCTGTTCACATAAAAACAAGTGTAGTGAATTAGACACTAGGAAATGCAGCTGATAAAGTTCACATCCTGCAGCAGTCATTATCCCAAGCAAGCACATGGGAGCTCATGACCCCTTGGTAACTCCTATCTCAAGCACTAGTCCCAGCCCTGAACTGGAATCACAGCATCACAGAAGACTAAGGATTGGAAGAGACTGCGAAAGACCATCCAGTCCAATCCCCCTGCTACAGCAGGAGCACCTAGATCAAGTCACACAGAAACACGTCCAGGCAGGTTTTAAACACCTCCAGAGAAGGAGACTCCACAACCCCCCTGGGCAGCCCCTTCCAGGGCTCTCTCTGGCAGCCTCACTGGGAAGTTCTTTCTCATTCATGTGGAACAAGCAGCTCAGCCACTGCATCACTTATTGAGAGCACTAACGAATGCAGATGACTGCAACACAAATCACTGCCAAAGTGATTTTTCTTCAGCGACCTACAGGGAGCAGGCAGGTACCTGCCATATCAGGGACATCTTTTTAGTTTGAGTAACCCACAGACACCCTTAGACAGGGCATTCAGAGACGTTTAAAACCCTGTGGTCCCTTCTAACCTTAACTGACTGTGTGACTTGGTCTAGGTGATCCTGCTGTGGCAGGGGGATTGGACTGGATGATCTTTCAAGGTCCCTTCCAATCCCTAGTGATTCTATGACTCTATGACCTGATCTAGGGGGTCTTGCTGCGGTGGGGGGATTGGACTGGCTGATCTTTCAAGGTCTCTTCCAATCCCTAATGTTCTGTGATTCTGTGACAGGATCTGCAGGAGGCCAATGTGTAGGTGCCCTGCAGTGTCAATTGTTGGGCACAATGTCATTGAGTAGGATGCTCTGAAGGGTCACATTTTGAATTGCAAAAACAGGGGAAGATACACAAGTGACCGAATCTTTTTCAGTAGTCAGTTTACTCACCCAGAAAATATTCACGACAAGATAGGAATTTGAAACAAGAAAAGCAACCCAAAAGAGTGGGACACATTTACACTAAAAGGATAAAAAAAAAAAAAAAGCAGGTTCTTCTATGAAATCAAGAGGAAAAAATTAGAAGATATTGGCAAGTACAGCTGAAAAAGCAAATCACTTCTTACTCCCAATGCTTCTATTAATCACAGAACCACAGAACATTAGGGATTGGTGGGGACCTCAAAAGATCATCCAGTCCAATCCCCCCACCAGAGCAGGACCACCAAGATCAATACCCCGTCGCATCATAACTCTGTTATGTTTCCCCTTCTGATGTTTCTCTTGCATTAAATGAACAGAATCCCTAGATCAAGGCTCTTAAATAAAACTGAGGGATAGAAATGTAGGGACAGCAGCGAGAGAAAACACTAAAAGTGAAACAGAGAGGTATGGCACGATCAGAAAATAAGGGTTCGAAGGATGAAGGATGGTTAGAGGACAAAGCGATGCTTTGGCAGAAACTATGATGAGTTTTCCATTAGAATCATTGATGTTGGAACAGACCCTTGAGATCATCAGTCCAACTAATAACCTTATTCTACCAAGGTCATCCCTAGACCAGATCTCTAAGCATCACATTTAAATGTCAGCCCCCCTCAGGTACTGGAAGGTCAAAAGAAGGTCCCTCTGGAGCCTTCTTTACTCCAGGCTGAACAGCCCCAACTCTCTCAGCCTGTCCTCATTCGAGAGATGCTCCATTCCCCTGATCATTTTAGTGGCCCTGCTCTGGACATGCTCAGTCTCTCTGAATCCTTCTTGTGCTGGGGGCTTCAGAAGCAGACACAGTAGTGTAGGTGAGGTCTCACCAGGGCAGAGTAGAGGGGCAGAATCACCTCTCTTGATCTGCTGGCCACAGTTCTTTTGATGCAGCTCAGAATGTGATTGGCCTTCTGGTTTAGTGGTGGTCATGGTAGTTAGCTTAATGGTTGGACTTGATCTTAAAGGTCTTCTCCAACCTAAACAACTCCACAAGTTTGGATACATAAGCAGTTTAGGATCAGATCACGAGATGTACAACTGTTAGGGGACAAAAGTCTATTCCCACTGCAGAATTACACCAGCAGGGATAAAAATCACTCAAGTCAATTACATAAGAGAATCAGACTCGATAAGAAACAAAGATTAAAAAGCCACCTAGTTTTAAAAGCCTTTCACTACAGCATGTTACCAAAATAAACACTCAACTCAGGATTATACAGGGCTTGTTATGTCTTAGCAGAGCAGTTCAATTGCTCGAGTTCAACTGACGCCGCAGCACCGTATTATTTGCAAACTACTTTAGAGCGACATCAATACCGCAGCGCAAATATTGTGTTCCTACAACGTGTTAGAGAAGCACTAATCTTTTTCTTTTTAAGGTACAAAAGCATCTCTCTTAGATCTAGGCCTTCTTCATGTTGCATAAGACATCTAAGCTATTAAAAAGATGTTTTTGTCTGCTCCGTGTTCAATATTGCCAACAACAGTTTTAGAGAATGACTTTTTAATGTGGTAGTGATAGGGGAATAGATTGCTATGGCAACAGCAAAGATGAAAATTCCAACCTGGATGGATCGTCACTGAAGTAATTGCAGGGTTTTTTACCCATTCTACATCCATTTTACAACGTGAAGGTGATGTTCAACTTTGAGCTTGGTTTATACAAACACTGAGCTCTACACGGCAACCTACAGGTTGATTTGACTTTAAACTTGCTGCACCTCACTTCAATAATCTGAGATAGTGGCAGTCCTCTAGCTAACCTCAACATCTGATAACCTGGTAGCACTGGGAGGAGAAAGGATTGAGGACAGCCCTAAGGAGCAGGACTTGAGGTGGGGGTGGACCAGAGGTTGAACAGAAGCCATCAGTGTGTGTTTGCAGCCCAGAAAGCCAACAGTGTCCTGGGCTGCATCAAAAGAAGCAGTGACAGTCAGTCGAGGGAGGGGTTTCTCCCTCTCTACTCTGCACTGGATGCCACCTGGAGTAATGTGTCCAGTCCTGGAGTCCCCAATAGGAGGATACAGAGCTCCTGGAAGTTGTCCAGAGGAGAGCAACACAAATGATCAGAGGGCTGGAGCACCTCCCCTCTGAGGACAGGCTGAGCATGTTGAAGTTGTTCAGCCTCAAGAACAGGAGGCTCCCAGGTGACCTTCTAGCAGCTTTCCAATCTCTGAAGGAAAGAGGCCACTAGAAAGCTGGGGGAGGGCTTTTGACATGGGTGGTAGTGAGAGGCCAAGGGGAAAGGGTTCCAGACTGGAAGAGGGGAGATTGAGGTTAGACACGAGGAACAAATTCTTCGCTGTGAGCATGGGGAGATGCTGGAACAAGTTGCCCAAGGCAGTTGTGGCTGCCCCATCCCTGGCAGTGTTGAAGGCCAGGTTGGCCAAGGCTCCAAGTAACCTGCTGTAGTGAAGGTGTCCCTGCCTGTCCAGGGTGGTTAGAACTAGATGATCTTTCAGGTCCCTTCCCACCCTGGCCATTCTATGATTCTATGAAAACATCTGATTACACCTGAAATAACCAAAACATTCCTATTCCATATTTTCCAGTTCACCAGTAAAAGCCCAGTCAATACAACTCTGAGGCTCCTGCAGGACATGTACGCACACATGGGATATTTTTTTCCTTACAGAATTAACTTCTACAGAAACCTACTGAAATGATTCTTCATTTCCAAAATGAAGTGAAATAACCATGCCTGGTATTTCTAATACTCTCACAGAAAGATGGGATATTTCAGTTTCACACTCAGACTGCATCTCAAAGAGTGCACTTCAGACACATCTTTTGCGTAAACAGTCATTTTCATTTCATAGAAATTTAAAGATTCCTCCTCCAGCTGGGAAAAGTTTGTTTTCCCACTCCCTTTCTCTTCACTTAGAATTCTTCAATTGTGCTTTTGTGTGCACATGTCTTTGTGTGAACATTACTATTGTTAGGAAGTAGACAATCAGAAACACAAAGACTCCTGGTGCTCTTTAAAAATACAAGCATTTTTGAAACCATCTGTTCTTTGGGCCCTAAAATTATCATTTAAACCAACCCTCCTCTAGCAAACTCATGACAACTGAAACTACGCAGAATGCTTTTGCACTGGAACAGCCTACAACTGCTCTCACTTCTTATTCTAAGGCCCAGTACCAGGGTAGGAAAGAGCAGCAGGAGGTAAGGTGGCTCTTTGAATTTCAAACTTGATTTAAAAGCCACAGTAGGACCAAACTTCTCATTGCTGCGGAGGTGTTCATCCCTTTCAACACCACTCATCTGCAGTCGAACCCACAGTGGTGTCAAAACTCATCACAGATTCACAGAACATTAGGGATTGGAAGGGACTTCAAAAGATCATCCAGTCTAAGCCCCCTGACAGAGCAGGACCACCTAACACAAGTCACACAGGAACAGAACCAGGTGGATTTTAAACATCTCCAGAGAAGGAGACTCCACAACCCTCCTGGGCAGCCCCTTCCAGGGCTCTATCACCCTCACTGGAAAGAAGTTCCTTCTCATATTGATGTGGAGCCTCCTACATTCCACCGTATACCCACTGCCCCTTGTCCATGAGGGCATCAGAGGATGTGCAGGGATAAATGAAACAATTGTCTGCTTTTTCCACAGCTCTTGGGCTTTCCAGAACATGCACTGTGGGCATGTCTTAGAATCATAGTAGCATAGAGGAGTTTTGGCTGGAAGAGACTTTCAAGATCATCGAGTTCAACCTTTTCCCAGCCCTGTCAGTACCATTAAACCCTGTTTCCCAACACAGCATCTACCCTTCCCTTCAACACCTCCAGGGATGGGGACTCAACCCCCTCCCTGGGCAGCTGTTCCAGTGCCTGACAGCCCTTTCAGCAAAGAAATTCCTCCTGACATCCAACCTGAACCTCCCCTGGTGCAGCTTCAGGCCATTTCCCCTCATCCTATCACTGGCCACCAGGGAGAACAGACCAATCTCCGCCTCTCTACAACCACCTTTCAAGTAGCTGTAGAACACAAGAAGGTCTCCCCTCCATCTCCTCTTCTCCAGGCTAAACAGCCCCAGCTCCTTCAGCCATTCCTTACAGAAAACATGTGAAGGTTCAATGAAGGTCTGTGCATGTATCCCTACAGAAGTAATATCCCTAAGGAAGGCATTGCAAGGACCTGGACTTCAGTCAATCAGAGACAGTGGTGTCTTAAATCCAAAACAATCACCGGGGAGATACAAAGATAATTAAACCTTCTGAAAGTTTGATTAGTTTTTAAGACCAACTGGCTCTTACTGAAACACAACATCCACAGTCCAACAAGCAGGTCACCCCGTTATAGGGGATCAAGTCAGACAGGACCTGCCCTTCATGATCCCCTGGTTGTTCTGAAGGTACCGCGTAACGGTACTCTGGCTGATCTGTTCCATCAGCTTCCCTGGGACTGAAGTCAGACTAACAGGCCTGTAATTTCCCTGATCATCCTTCCATCTCTTCTTTTACATGTTTTGCACACAGATGCACTTTTACTAAGCCCTCAATTCAGTGACCCTGTCATCAGACTTGCAAGTACAGCGATAGATGTGGATGGAGATAACATCACTTTTGCACACAGCATCACCAAACCAGCAGTGATTTAACAGGTAACAGCAGAAGGTGCATGAGAGCCTTGATAAGATTGAAGTATTATTGTGTTTCCTAAAGAGATAATGATGATTTCAAGGTCTTACCTGAAATGCTGACTGCCCTTATAGTTGTAAAAACACGAGTCACCCTTGTTTAATCATGATTGAACACAAGAGAAAATGGGGACAAGTTGCACCAGATTGGATCTTAGGAAAAATTTAATCCCAGAAAGAGCGGGGAGACCCTGGAACATGCTGCTCAGAGAGGGGGTCGAGGCACTGTCTCTGGAGGGGTTCAAAAAGGAGGTAGAGATGGTATTTCAGGAGCTGGTTGAGGGTTGTCACCTGGCTGTCACCCAACACCCCCAGGCCAAAAAGATTAAGAGCCTATCACAAAAAAGCAAGTAAATACAAACTCCTGTTACAAACACACGATTAATCTACTGACAAGATGTGAATGATATTATAATACAATAAATTCCTAATATAAACTCAGGGTTATGCTCAGCTGAAGGATAAACCTCACCCTGTTTTCTGAAGTGATTATTACTGAAGCCTGACTGTAAGACTGACACAAAGAATTTTGTCTTACCTGTTTCAGTTTTCACGATCACATTAATCCAAGCCCTGTGTAAGTCTTTCTGCTCTGAGTGCAAAACGGGGACTCAACTACAGTGTACTTTCTGCACAATAATTATCTGTGCTGAAGGAACACCAAGCCCAAGAGTGATTTAGAAGCAGTCAAAGAAGAAACAGGCTCGTGATACAGTGAAATTAGTAACCAGTCTCTTCCCACCCATCCGCAGTTAGATGAGTTATCAAAAACCACATGAAAGAGCTGCTAACAGGCATCCGCCAACACTCTGTCCTCGTCGCTGATGGAAAGTAAAATATATCTGTCTTGCCATTCAGCTATTTGCTAAACTTAGATCTGAACAAATTTAACCAAATTTGGATCAGATCACTTTCTGTCTCACATGATCCCACGAGTTAGCGGTCTTGCACATGTGACACGAAAAAAGGCCACTGGATGTTCTACCTAACCCACCTTGAGGAGGGACTTCATGCAGACAAAGCAAGAAATGTAAACATGTATTATTAAACAACAGGAAACCCAAACAAACTATTAACAGAATCATTGAAGCTGGAAAAACCCTCTGAGCTCATCCAGCCCAGCCCAGGACCTAACATCACCACAACAGCCAGACCAGGGCACTAAGGGTCACAGTCAGGATGTCTTTCAACACCTCCAAGGATGGGGACTCCACCACTGCCCTAGGGAGTTCATTCCAGGGTCTGATGACTTTTTCTGTGAGGAAGGGCTTCCTAACATCCACCCTAACCTTCCCATGGCGCAGCTTCAGGCCCTGCCCTCTCATCCTGGTGCTAGTTGCCTGGGAGAAGAGCCCGACCCCCATCTGACTACAACCTCCCTTCAGGGAGCTGTAGAGAGGCAGAAGGTCCTCCCTGACTCTCCTCTTCTCCAGGCTAAACACCCCTAGTTCCCTCAGTCTTTCCTCACTCTGCTATAAACAGAAGAACTTCTGTGTTGAAATATGCATTCAGAGACACAAATCTTTAGCAAAAACTCAAAGTCCCTCATTTTAAGCAGGACTGTCTAGACACCCAGGCAATCACAGAATCACAGAAGCATGTAGGTTAGAAAAGACCTGTAAGATCATCAAGTCCAACCTTTACCCATACTCTTATCTTTATCCCCTCTAAAACAGATCTCTAAGCACCAATGAGTGCCTGTCCTTCTATACAGGAACATCTCCACATACAGGGAGGGTTTTTCCCCTCCTTCTCACACACACAAGCACATTTAATTGCTCATTGTGTAGCAATTTAACTTGAATTTATATAAAACGGCTGTGAGTGAAGAAAAGATAACTAAACCCTAACATCAGTAAGTGCTAATAAATATTAATATAACATAAGCTTGGCTTTTATTGCGACACGAAACCAGTTTATTACCCAGGGATGAAATCAAATTGCTGCCTTTATTACTGTCAGGAATGACTTCTATGATATTTCTATTTACTACTTCCGTATTCATCAGCACTCTATTTACAGCGTCTAGTTTCACTCCATCTCCTTTCCCCCTCCATTTATACTTAAAATCATTTAAAAGCAGTATTTTCTGATATGGTTTTTCAATTAATCTGTGAAATTAATTCACACTTACACACACAATGAGTTTAGTAGGAGATCAACTGTAAAATCCTGATACAGCTCTAACACCAACAGGAAACCTCATTCTGTTTGTATCTACAATATTAACTTTGAAAGATTAATAGCAAGTTTGGAGTCTGTTACCACAGAATCATCATGGCTGGAAAGGACCACGTCCAGCCCTCAGCCCAACAGCTCCCTAACCCCTACACCATGGCCTCAAGCGCTCCAGCTACTCAGTTTTTAAATATCTCCATGGATGGGGACTCCACCAGCATCCTGGGCAGCCTGTTCCAGTGCCCAACCACTGTCTCAAGAAAGAACTGCTTCCTAAGATCCAATCTAAACCTCCCCTGATGCAACCTGAGGCCATTTCCCCTTGTGCCATCATTAGTAATTTGGGAGAAGAGACCAGCACCAGCCTTGCTGCAACCTCCTTTTAGGTAGCTGTACAGAGCAAGGAGGTCTCCTCTCAGTCTCCTCTTCTCTGGACTCAATAACCCCAGTTCCCTCAGCCACTCTCCACACAGCCTCTTCTCCAACCCTCTCCCCAGCCTTGCTGCCCTTCTCTGGCCCCACTCCAGCACCTCAATGTCCTTCTTATACTGTGGCACTCAAAACTGGACCCAGTACTCAAGGTGCAGTCTCACAAGTGCAGAGTCCAGGGGCAGCATCACCTCCCTACTCCTGCTGGTTGCCCAGTTCCTGACCCAGGCCAGGATGACATTGGCCTTCTTCACCACCTGAGACACACTGATTCCTGCAAAATACTTAACTACCCTAGAAACTCCAGAAATAATGAAAAAACCACCCCAGCTTTTAACGATAAAATAGAACTAAGCTATTTGGTGATATTCCAAAGCCTTTCATTTCCTGAAGTGGTGCCTTTCATTAAACTAACAGTACCTGTAGAATAACTGGATGGATTTATGCATCCTGTAATTTAGAAAAGCTAAGAGACTACATCCTCCCGCCCAGAGTTGATCATCTTTCATTATTACAAGCTACTCTTCAAGTCTTAATCACACAGCCCCCAAATTTTCCATCCATTGCTTTGCACTCCTGGCCCTCAATTTTCAATAGAGCTAACTTGAAAATTCTGACATTTCCAGAAATGCCTGGCAATTTCTGTGAGGTACAGACAGCCTCCAATTACAATTAAATAGCTACAGTGTGTTACCATTTTTAGAGCATTCTTTGGTTTTCTGAAGTGAATCAAAGCTCTCTGTGGGAGCCACTCTGATTGATGTCCAAACAGTAATGTGCTAGGAACGCTCAGCATCAGAACAAGGGATTGGGAACTTTGTTTACACAAATGATATATAACCACGTATATAAATATAACGGAATCTTCTGTACGTCTACATACCACAGACTTACTGAATTATTGAGACTGGAAAGGACCTCTGAGCTCATCCAGCCCAGACCAGGACCTAACATCACCACATCGGCCAGAACAGGGCATTAAGGGCAACAGCCAGGCTGTCCTTCAACACCTCCAGGGACGGTGGCTCCACCACTGCCCTGGGCAGTCCATTCCAGGGTCTGATCACCTTTTCCACGAGGAAGGGCTTCCTAACATCCCACCTAACCTTCCCCTTCAGGCCCTGCCCTCTCATCCTGGCAATGGTGCCCGAGAGAAGAGCTTGACCCCCTCCCTCAGGGAGTTGGAGAGAGGGAGAAAGTCCCCCTGAGTCTCCTCTTCTCCAGGCTAAACACCCTCAGCTCGCTCAGCCTCTCCTCATCAGACTTTCCTTCCAGCCCCTGGATTTGTTGCTCTTCTGGACCTGCATCAGCCCCTCAATCTCCTTCTTGAAGAGAGGAGCCCACAACTGCCCCCCAGAACACAAGGGGAGGCCTCACCAGTGCCCAGCACAGGGAAGGAATGACACCCCTAGTCTTGCTGGCCACACTACTGTCGATACAAGCTAAGATAGTCCTACATTTTAAGACTTCTCCCATTAGGAAGTTCAAACAGCTCCCAAGAAAAGGCATGCAAATGCAGTTCCACCCCGACCCTGGTTTCTTCTGTTCGATTCTCTACACACAGGGCAATTAGTACCTTTGGGGTCTAAAGCCCCAGCAATACACACATGTTGAGAGTGCTTTCATTATTCTGCAACACCAGCAAAACCTGTTAAAACAGCAGTAGTTCCAGTTAATTCCGTTCCCCTCCTGTTCCTCAGTACAGACTTTTCATCCCGTTCCATGTGAATCTACAGAAGGAAGAGAACCATAGTACAGTCTCCAAAACTGTGTCTTGCCATAATTTCTTGGTCATTTAAGTTCTTGCAGTGTGATGTTTGCTCGCCAGTCCCCACAGAAACAAACTGTTGCTCCTAGATTGTTACAACACTCAGTGGGAGCCCACTGTTGCTCATCCTTTCCTTCACTGCTTTAGCTCTACGTTTTTGGCTACAGAAGGAGTAGCACAGATTCACAGGACATTAGGAATTGGAAGAGACCTCAAAAGATCATCCAACCCCCTGCCACAGCAGGAACATGGCCAGGCAGTTTAGAATGTCTCCAGAGAAGGAGACTCCACAACCCCCCTGGGCAGCCCCTTCCAGTGCTCTGTCACCCTCACTGGGAAGAAGTTCCTTCTCAGGTTGATGTGGAACCTCCTATGTTCCAGCTGACACCCATTGCCCCTCGTCCTATCACTAGATGACATTGAGAAGAGCCTGGCTCCATCCTCCTGACACACTCTTTCCATATTCATCAACATTCACAGGGTCACCCCTCAGTCTCCTTTTTTCCAAGCTAAAGAGACCCAGTTCATCTTGGATATCTAAAAGGAAGCCGTTTATAATCAGGAAGTGCAAGTGCTTATGCTGAATCTGACATTTAAACATCCCATCAACAGCAACCAGCATTGCAAAATGGTTTAATTAACCTGAAAGCATGTAATTTTATGCTACTTATCAAGTGATATAGATTTTAAAGTGCTTTTATGCAGTATATATAGGAGTAGCAAGGCCAAATCCTGCTCTTAGCTGCTCCATAAAATTTGTGTACCTCCTCTAATAGAAGTGCAACTAACTCTGTGTAAACACAAGCAGGACCTGTCACACACACTCTGAAATCCATTTCGTAACATTACTGTGCTTTTTACAACACTGGAATGGCAGAGTTATAAGTTAGTAAAGTCCTGATGAGAGAACAGTTCATTGGATGGTGTGTAGGGCTGTGAATCTTTCAAGTTGCCCTTCATCTCTTTTTTTCTTTATTACTACTTTGAGTTTAATTTGGCTGAGACACATCTCCTCTTCTATATTTACAAGCACTTCCTGAAGATAACTTGCCTTAAAGCTATCACTGAATTATTGAGACTGAACAAGGCCCCTAAGAGCATCAAGTCCAGCCTGTGACAAAGATGATCCAAGGGACGGAATGCTATCGAATCCTTTGGCATGCAGGACTAACACAATCCAATGTCTTTGTTCCACGCACACAAGCGTGGCTAGCATGGTTCCGAAAGCCTAAGATCCACTAGACAAATAGTAAAACTGTGACAGATAAATCTGATTTCATAACTTCTCCCATGAAGTGATCCTGCTGTGGCAGGGGGATTGGACTAGATGATCTTTCAGGGTCCCTTCCAATCCCTAATGATTCTATACTATGTCACAAGCATAACGTCATCATGGCTGGAAAAATGCTCCAGGATCATCAAGTCCAGCCCTCAGCCCAACAGCTCCCTAACCCTTACACCATGGCCTCAAATGCTAGATCTACTCATTTTTTAAAATCCTCCACAGATGGGAGCTCCACCAGCTCCCTGGGCAGCCTGTTCCAGTGCCCAACCACTCTCTCAGCAAAGAACTTCTTCCTAAGACCCCAGAAGTTACTTCATCTTGCAGATGTTGTGTTGGGGACATGGAGAGATGATAGAGCTAGGAAAAGGTTGGACTTCATCATCTTAAAGATCTTAAAGATCATCTTAGAGATCTTAAAGATCTCTTCCAGCCTTTGTCCTTCAGCAAAGCAACCTCAGATCCTGCTTTCAGTCAGGAAATGGTGGGTAGGATAGGAACGAGTAAATACCACATAAATACAGTAAAAACATAATTTTGGGGGGGGTTATATTAAAGTACCCTTCTACCAGGAGCACTTTGTAGATACAGGCATGCTGGTAGCACACAGCTACCCAGTAGCTCCATGGAATTATCTCTACAGAATAGCAACAGCTATTCCCTGAGGGCAAAGCACTTGTAGTTTGCATACAGCATATGCCAGCAAAATTGAGATTATGCCAGCAGAACTCTGCTTTTGCCAACATAACTTGCTCCAGAGCACCCAAATGAAGCTCTCAGTTTTGTTTATCTACGAAGGAGAAAAGCCTACACTCATTACATCCTTGCATTTGCACTTCCATCAACACAGCTCCATCAGTCACGTCTTCATATACTATAGTGACACTGAAAGGCTGCCAAGGAAGAGTGTAGATCTAGTGTGAGCTTCTGGAGCTCTCAATTTCCAGTGCTTACAGATTTCAGTCACTGTGAATCACAGAATCATCGAATCATCAAATCATTTCAGCTGGAAGAGACCTTCAAGATGATTGAGTCCAGCCTTTTCCTAGCCCTATCATCATCAGTAAATCATGTCCCCCAATAGAACACCTACCCTTTTCTCCTCAATATACCCATCTTGAAGACTCTAGGCTAAATGAATCAGTACTGTGATGTTCTTGCACCTCGTAAAGATGCGATCACGCCGAAACAATTCTCAAGCATGTATTTATTTGGGTACTTTTTTAATGCAGACGCAGTTTCCTTTATAGTCAACTACATTTTAAAATAGCTTTTGAAATCTGATGGGTAAACAACAGCCTAAAATGAGAGTGCTGACACGCAGCTGCGTGGTGTAACCAACTTATATTTAACCCTGTACACATTTCAAAGTTCAGTATTTAGACTGCAGTGTTTGATGCCCTATTTTTTTCTGCTGAGTTTCATTTCTAATTTCATTCTTCCTGCTTGATACCACTTGAGATTTTAGCCTGGAGAAAGGGAGACTCAGGCAGGGGGGGACATTATCCCTCTCTACAAGGCTGTAACATAGGCCAAGGAGCACGGACAGAGCAGAAAGCACAGTTTGTTATTGGATTCTGCATAGTGTAAGGATAAGTCTACATAATTCACAGAATCACAGAACTTCAGGGATTGGAAGGGACCTCAAAAGAGCATCTAGTCCAATCCCCCTGCCTCAGGAAGATCACCTAGATCAAGTCACAGAGGAACACGTCCTTCGTCACCATAGAGGCAAAGGAGACTACACCTGACCAGAAGTATCCTGAAAGAAATAAGAGAATTCATAACCAAAGGAAAACCCACCTGAATCTGCCATCCATTAAACTTACAGTTCACCAGGTTAGGTCCATTATCAGCAGCAGCAGCTTGTCTGGAGAGAGGGAGAATCCTGCCAGAAGTGGAAGCACAACTCTACCTCCCTTAGGGAGCCTTAGCAAGCAGTTGGTCTCTTATACTGTGCTGCTGCTTCAACAATTTCCTCCCTGAAGCAAAACACCTGTTGCTATTTAATCCAGATTCTCAAAGTTGCCCACCTCTGGGAAGGTGGCTAGGGGAGTATTCTTCTCCACACTCCCCTATGAGAATCTGGACATTGGCAGTCTCTCACGGTTGAAAAAGGTATCATCCACGTGTCAGCCTCAGTTCTTAGCACTTCACTTGGCACCCCCAACACATGAAAGAACCACAATCATCACACCAACTCCCTGAAGGGAGGCTGCAGTCAGATGGGGGTCAGACTCTTCTCCCAGGCACTCACCACTTCAGGAACAACCAGCAATACTGATCATGACGTAACTCCAGGTACCAGTATAGGCTGGGGGCTGATCTGTTGGAGACCAGCATAGGAGAAAGTGACCTGGGGGTCCTGGTGGCCAGCAATGTGCCCTTGTGGCCAAGAAGGCCAAGAGCATCCTGGGATGGATTAAAAGGAGAGTGGTTAGTAGGTGGAGGGAGGTTCTCCTCACCCTCTACTCTGCCCTGCCCTGCTGAGACGACACCTCAAAGATTATGTTCTGGGCCCCTCAGTTCCAGAAAGACACAGAGCTACTTGAGAGACTCCAGCACAGAGCCACAAAGATGATGAAGAGAGCGAAGCATCTGCCTTATGAGGAAAGGCTGAGGGAGCTGGGGCTCTTGAGCTTGGAAAAAAGGAGACTGAGGGGTGACCCCATTGATGTTGACAACTATGGAAAGGGTGGGTGTCAGGAGGATGGAGCCAGGCTCTGCTCAGTGGCACTTAATGACAGGACAAGGGGCAGTGTGTGTGAGCTGGAACAGACAAGGTTCCACATCATCTGAGAAGGAACTTCTTCATGTTGAGTGTGCCAGAGCACTGGAAGGGGCTGCACAGGGGGGTTGTAGAGTCTCCTTGTCTGGAGACGTTTAAAACCAGCCTGGACATGTTCCTGTATGACTTGATCTTGAAGGTCTCTTCCAGCTCAAACTGTTCTATGATTCTATAAAAGTTGTAATGTCAGGTTTGAGAGAACCTCAACAGAAATACTAATAGAGACATGTGTGCAAGCGTCAGGGCTTTGCGCTGGTGGGTCACAATACACCGCTTACCAGACACATCTGGAGATGTTGAGGGTGAAAGTGGGACCCCTTTGCCCTTCTGAAAACATACATGAGAAGAACAATGGATAATTCAGCAGCATGAGAGCTGACCAACTTTAGAAAGTCTTTTCCTCTGGCTACACTTGCAGAAATTAACAAATTTGTAGCTGACTCTTCTAAACAGCACCTGGAACTGTTATTTCAGCATTCAGGCTAAATACACTGAGTGCTATTTCAATCTTCTTCCTTCACTGATTCTTTTCTTCCTGTGATTCATGACAGTGAAAGTAAAAGAGTCCTTCACAAAATGACAGACCAACACTACACTGAAGACGTTATCTCCTATATGATTATCATTTATATAGTGATTTTCCAGGACACTATGAAACATATCTGCTTGATTATCATTTATATAGTGATTTTCCAGGACACTATGAAATATCTGCTTGGGATAGCTTCAAGTATCTTTTCAATGAAGCATAAACAACCCCTTCAATAATGGAAATTACCCAGCATGGATGCTGAACACAGATTCAAAACAGAACTCCCCAAACAGCTATGTTAGTCTAACAGCTCAGGACAACAACATTCCTCCAGAATAAGTGAGTTGATTCCTGAAGTGGTTGGATGTGCCTGCCAGTTGTTAGTGGATGCAGGAGATGATCATCATTCCCTGCCCAGGGCTTAAGAAGAGGCTTCCAAGGTTTTTAGCAAAGCATCATGCATTCTGACATGACCTTGATTTACAAACATCTTCAGGTAGTTTACTCATTGCTCTGATTGCTAAATGTGTTCTTCTCGTGATTATTCACATCCTGAGCTTGTGATGGGAAATTTCAGTTGAAGAAAAACCTCACAATAAAACTAGAATAACACAGCCTCTGTGTGCTGCAGAGAGTAGAAAAGAAATCTGCATCTCTAGTGTTAGAAATAGTACTTTACAGAATCATTAGTGATCGGAAGGGACCTCAAAAGATCATCCAGTCCAATCCCCCTGCCGCAGCAGGATCACCTAGACCAAGTCGCACAGGAACAGATCCAGGCAGGTTTTAAACAACTCCAGAGAAAGACATTCCACAGCCCCACTGGGAAGCCTGTTCCAACTCTCTGTTACCCTCTGTGAAGAGCTTCTTTGAGGCTGGAAAAGCCCTCCGAGATCATCATACCCAGCCTAGACCTAACATCACCACATCAACCAGACCAGGGCACTAAGGGCCAAAACCAATCTGTCCTTAAACACCTCCAGAAATGGGGACTCCACAGTGTCTTGGGTAGTCCATTCTAGTGTCTGATCACCCTTTCTGGGAGGAAGGACTTCCTAACATCCAACCTAACCCTCCCCTGGCACCTTCAGGCCCTGCCCTCTTTGTCCTGGAGCTGGTTGCCTAGAAGAGCCCAATCCTGACCTGAGTACAACCTCCCTTCAGGAAGAGAGAGAGAAGGTCCCCCCAAGTCTCCTCTTCTCCAGGCTGAACATCCCCAGCTCCCTCAATCTCTCCTCCACAGACTTTCCCTCCAGTCCCTTCCCCAGCCTCATTGCTCCTCTAAACCCACTCCAGCCCCTCAATCTCTTTCTTGAAGTGTGGGGCCCAGCACTGTCCCCAGTACTTGAGGGGAGACCTCACCAGTGCCCAGCACAGGGGGAGAATTCTGTCTCTAGTCCTGCTGGTCACACTATCGCTGACCCAAGCCAGGATGCCACTGGCCTTTGGAGCCCCCCGGACATGCTGCCGGCTCCTGTTCAGCCAGCTGTCACCCAGTACTGTCAGGTCCCTCTCTGCCAGACTGCTCTCCAGCCACTCACTCCCCAGCCTGTAGCTGCAAGGGGTTATTGTGGCCAAAGTGCAGGACCCTGCCCTTGGCCTTACATCCTCTTACACTGATGTCCTCTTCTCTAAAGTTTTATACCATTTGATCACTTCCTTCACATTTCACCCTCATTAGCAACATCCCCTTCTCTTCACAAACACCGTGGCAGGAGTAAACCACTCACTTTTTGCTGCTAACAGTGCAAAACACTGCGTCCAGCAAACAGTACCCAGATTTTCACAGTATCACCGTATTTTGCCCTCCTTTCACTGATTCAACCGATGTACTTACTCCTCAGACTACTGGGAGCACATGTACTGAACACGTGCACGTACACAGGTACCTGGACCTGAAAGCATCAGCCGAACAGCTCTCACACAGTTCATGCTTCTGCTCACTCTAAGTGACAGCAGCTTCCAGCTCCGTACCACAAACATTTGACCAGAAGACCCTCCAGCTCTGCAAACAGCTCACAACGTGGCATCCAACATCTCTTTACGTATAGCCTTGCTGACTTTAAGATTACCTATTCCCCAGACCCTCCAGATCTCTACAGCCCCCTGCCTGGCTCCCCACTCCTCACCTGCTCTACAACGACTGCACCCCTGGAAGGCTTAGGGGTACGCCATACCTCCAGGGGTGAGGAGTGGGCGTGAAATCAATTCAAGTACCCCCATGGCAGATACCTGTGGTCGCTACGGGGCGGAGAGCCCCCCAGCAATACAAAGAGAAGCCCTCCCCCACTTCCAGCGCAGCGCGGCGAGTCGCCGTACCCCGAGGGCACTTGGAAGCACCAGCAGGTCTCCCCTCTGTGCCCTAGCCCCACCGCTCCTGGGGGTGACACACACACTCCGCACTCAACACCTCCACCCCACAGCGCAGCCGCCCCGCCCCTGTCCGCCCCGTCG
>VXBP01005792.1:21586-32081 GCA_013400115.1 Rhinopomastus cyanomelas
CCAACCGCGACGGTACCTGGGCGTGGGCGCCACTGTCGGGCAGCCGCCGGGCGCCCCTGGCCGTGCTCTGCAGGTCGATGGGGCCGCTATGCGGGGGCTCCGCCACTCCCGCAGCGACGTTGAGGTGCGCAGTCACCATCGCGATGGGAGCCCGGGCCGGCAGCACCGGAATGGCCACGCTCTGCCCGCGGCTCCCGCTCCCGCCGCCTCCGCCGCCGCCGGGTGCCTTGAGGAGCGCCGGGACGCCGCCGGGCTTGGCGTTACCGCTACCGCCCACCAGCAGGGCCGCGGGGCAGCTCCGCACCGCCAGCTTCTGCCGGGAGAGAAGGGGAGAGAAGCGGCATCGTCACCCGACGGCTCCGCTGCCCGGCTCCCCACCCCCGGCCCTCGGCTCCCCCCGAGCTCCCGCAGTGCCGCAACCCTGCGGGGCTCGGTCCCCGTCAGCACGGATTTGGGTTTATTTCCTGGGTTTTTGATTAAGGTTTTTTTCTTCGTGGAAGGACGGACGGACAGACGGACGAACAGGGGAAGGGCTGAGCTGCCGCTGCTTGTTCGGGAATTCGCGGTCTTGGTTTTTAATTGAATTCTCCGTTGTTTATGCCTGGAACTAGTGGTCCTGGTTTACAGGTCTCGCTGATACTGCAGCTTTAATCCATAATAAAAGGATTAAAGAATGTCATGGTCATCTTTCTGTTCTGGTAGTCTGAAAAACAGCGCAGCTGCTCGACTCACCCCAAGTGCTCGGCTTCTATTCTCTCATCCCGACTGACTTCTCTGCTTCTGTTCTCCCATCCCGACTGACTTCACTGCTTCTCTTCCTGCACCCCGACCGACGCTACTGCTTCTCTTCTCGCACCCCGACTGACTTTACTGCTTCACTTCTCCCACTGCAACTGACGTTACTGCTTCTATTCCCCCGTCCCAACTGACTTTGATGGTGGCTTGTTTCCCCCTTTAGGTTCCGGAGGAGAGGGGAGGTTCCTTCCAAACTCTTACTGTTTTCCCAAGTTTTTTTGTTTGGGGGTTTTTTGTTGGTTTGTTTGGAGTTCTTTTTAGCTACCTTTTCCCCACAGCACCTATTTTATCTTGCAGTTCTCTCTCCTTTATCAGTTGTACTTGGCTGTTCTGTCATCTGTAATGTGCAAACGTTGATTATCATCTGGTTGTAGCATTTGAAATTCCTACAGCCACCGTGAAGGTGCCGGATCTCCCCAGCTCAAGAGGCACAAGCAGCTACTGGAGGGAGTCCATCACAGTGATTTGGGGGCTGGAGCATCGTCCTTACGAGGAGAGGCTGAGAGAGCCGAGGCTGTTTAGTCTGGAGGGGAGGACACTGAGAGGAGATCTCAGAAATACTTGTAACTAACTAAAAGACCAGTCTCAAGATGATAGGACCAGGCTCTTCTCGGCGATGCCCCGTGACTGGACAATGGGCATCAACTGGAACACAGGAGATGTAATTTGAACATAAGGAAACAGTGAGGGTAGCAGAGCACTGGAACAGGCTCTGTCCAGAGAGGTTGTGGAGTCTGACTGTGGAAACATCCAAAACCCGCTTGGACATGTCCCTGTGTGATCTGCTCTAGGAGAACCTGCTCAAGGCAGAGGGGCTGGAGAGTAGATGATCTCCAGAGGTCACTTCCAACCGCTACCATTCTATGATTTTATGATATGATAAATGCTGATGTCTGCACACGATGCTCACTTTTGAAAATGAAATAAAAAACTTCTATAAACTTCTTTTCTTGCACTTCAGACCATCTCAGAAAGCTGTTCTTGTGATGCCGTTGGGTACATGTGGGGAAAATAAAATGCACTGGTGCTTTTTTGATACCTTGAAGCATTAAACATCTCTTTTTACCAGAGCTGACATCAAAGCTCAAAGCACAGACTTCTGCCTCTGTTTAACTTTATTCACTCACTGGTTCTATCAGCTTCAGTTCAGTTCCATCTAACACCTAACCTTTCAGGAAACTTCACTGCCTGTCTAGGTCTCCTGCTGTAGTATTAAAATCATTAAGAGCTTTGTTGTCAACGTAACTTGTTTAGAACACAGTGCTTCTATCAGTGTGTGTTTTATATATAAGTCACAGACCTGCTTAGTTATTTTCACTGAATCACGGAACATTAGGAATTGGAAGGGACCTCAAAAGATCATCCGGTCCAATTTCCCCACCCACAGCAGGATCCCCTAGATCAAAGTTGCACAGGAACATGTCCAGGAGAGTTTTAAATGTCTCCAGAGAAGGAGACTCCACAACCTCCCTGGGCAGCCCCTTCCAGGGCTCGGTCACCCTCAGCATGAAGAAGTTCCTTCTCATATTGATGTGGAACCTCCTCTGCTCCCGCTCACACCCGTTGCCCCTTGTCCTATCACTAGATGCCCCTGAGCAGAACCTGGCTCCATCCTCCTGACACCCACCCTTTCCATATTTATCAACATTCATGGGGTCACCCCTCAGTCTCCTTTTCTACAGCTCCCTCAGCCTTTCCTCATCAGGGAGATGCTCCTCTCCATCATCTTTGTGGTTCTGTGCCGGACTCTCTCAAGCAGTTCTGTGTCCTATTTTCCAGAATCAAGGCTGAAAAAACTCTTCCTTCTGAGTGTAAAGTAGCAGCTCTGTAGGACAATGCAAACTGACTTTTCAGTAAGTACCTGCCTTCTTACCTCGCAACCCCAATATACACTTCAACAGTGCAAAGCCTTAACTGTCCAATATGTTTGCATCATGAAATGTAGATTTGTGTCTTCAGCTGAAGCAGCAAGGATGCCATTTATCACAGATACCTGCTTCATAGATAAATAAATAACCTTTTCCATGTCAGCATCATTCTAGTACCTGTGACTTCATATTTGTTGTTCTAAGCTCTGTTCATTTTTGCCTTTACCCTTCCTCCTCCATTATCCTCACAGCCCAGCCAACCCAAGGAAGCAGAGGCAATCTTTTCCTTAGACTATGCTGCTGTATGTCAAAGCTCCTTTGAAGAAATTCCTTACTGTGAGGCTGGGGAGGCACTGGAACAGCTTACTCAGACAAGTTGTGGATGAAAGTCCTGAAAGCTTAAGGCCAGGTTGGACAGAGCCCTGGGCAACCTGGCTTAGTGAGAGGTGCCCTTGGCTAGATGATCTCCCAGGTTGCTTCTAACCTAAACTATTTTGTGACTCTCTGAAGAGGAAATAACTTGTCTTTCAGTATAGAAATCCACCCGTCTGCTAGTCCACAAGCCTGCAAGGAACTCAAACGCATTTGATGTGGGTGGAAAAACTGCTTATGACAAATTCTATACAGTCACTATTCCTCTGGTTGGTTGTAGTGCTGCTTTCCACCGGTGTTCCCTGCACTGATTCAACGCCCCAGTGGTCCAGTGCTACAGATGCAAAACAACCGCACGTGGGCGAGCTGAACGCTACCTCTCCTACTCCACTACAGAGTTGGTGGAGTCGCCAACTCTGGAGCTGTTCAAGGCAGGATTGGACGTGGCACTTGGTGCCATGGTCTAGCCTTGAGCTCTGTGGTGACAGGTTGGACTTGATGATCTATGAGGTCTCTTCCAACCTTGATAATACTGTGATACTGTGATACTCTGCTGAGCACCTCGTGTGGCACCTTATTAACCTGTACAGTGGTGCCAAGGTTTCTGCTGAAGAGCTCAGTTTTGTGGTTGTATTTTTGTTCTGATTTACACCAAAAGCTCACAGACTGTCAGAGAACACTGTACTGGGTGGCTTATAGTGCTGTAAACCCCCTACCTAGCTGGAATTAGTCCTGCAGTGAAATAATCCTGATGCAGACAACCAGAGATTTGCTGCTGATGTCAGTAGCAAGGGGGTTTCTTTTCTGTTGTGAAGCAATGTTTGCTGTCCCTGACAGGTCTCTGTATTGATGAAGCATCTTTTAATGTTCTACCTCAGCCATGTAAACAGTTGGATTACCTAATGAAAAACTTCTTATTTGTTAGAAACACTTAGAGAAACACTCCTGCAGTGTTACTGTCCTTGGGAGCTCAGTGGAAAATGAAAGCAAGTAAGTAGGAGAAGATGATTACTTTCCTGGCAAAATTCAATAGCAAGTAATTGCTTTCTGGCTTCTTCAGGGGCCAAAACCATCCCAAGAAGGGCAAAAGCAAGAATCTTGTGAATAAAGAACAATTAAAACTACCATACATCCGATTTCCACTATTCTCCCTATATACATGGTGAGTTAGCTTTGTCTGTCTTTGCACATGATATCAGAGATTCACAGAGTTACTGAGGCTGGAGAAGCCCTCTGAGCTCATCCAGTCCAGCCCAGGACCTAACATCACCACATTGGCCAGACCAGGGCACTAAGTGCCACATCCTGTCTTTCAACACCTCCAGGGATGGGGACTCCACCACTGCTCTGGAAGTCCATTCCAGACTCTGATCACCCTTTCTGGGATGAAGGGCTTCCTAACACCCAACCTAACCATCCCCTGGCAGCTTGAGGAACTACCCTCTTGTCCTGGCACTAGTTGCCTGGGAGAAGAGCCTGACCTCCACTATAACCTCACTTAGAGGAGCTGGAGAGAGGGAGAAGGGCCCCCTTGACTCTCCTCCAGACTAAACCCCCCCAGCTCCCTCAGCCCCTCCTCATCAGCCTTTCCCTCCAGTCCCTTCCCCAGCCTTGTTGCTCCTCTGGACCTGCTCCAGCCCCTCAAACATTTTCCTGAAATAAGGAACTGCCCCTAGTACTCGAGGGGAGGCCTCCCACAGCACAGGGGGAGAATTCCGTCCCTAGCCCTGCTGGCCACACTATTGCTGATCCAAGCCACTGGGCCACCTGGGTACCCTGCTGGCACCCAGCACTGCCAGGTACCTCTCTTGCCAGGCCACTCTCCAGCCACTCATCCCCCAACTCTGTAGCTGCAGAGGGTTATTGTGGCCAAAGTGTAGGACCCTGCCCTTGGCCCAGTTAAACCTCATCCTGCTGGCCTCCTGAATGAGCTTATAACCTGCTATTCGTGAGTCTGTGACCAATAAAGCTGAGGAAATCAGGTTTACTGCTTTGTTCAGTCGAAGCTGAGGGAAAAAATGAAAGATAAATATAATTAAATATAAATTAATATAAATATACAAATAATATGACCGAACACTTGTTTCCTAATGGAAAATGTTCATTGGGATTTCTATTTCAGGATTTTCTAAGGAAATAAGGGGTAAAAAAAAGGTGTTCCTGTGACAGGCTTGCACGGAGCAGCAGGCCCTCACCAGCTCCCTCCCCAAGGAGCAGGGCTGGGCTGAACGTATTTAAATAACCATGAATTTTAGAAACAAGACATGGAAACACATACAAAGGATCAGATGCTCGAGACCAGCATCCAAATTGACCAGAACAGCTTCCAAACAGAACAAAAATTGGTCTGTTTAGGGAGCAGCAGTGACAGGGTCTTTTCTCCCCCTGTGCTGGGCACTGGGGAGGCCTCCCCTCGAGCCCTGGCGGCAGTGCTGGGCCCTTCACTGCAAGAAAGAGGTTGAGGGGCTGGAGCAGGTCTGGAGGAGCAAGGAGGCTGGGGAAGGGACTGGAGGGAAAGGCTGATGGGGAGAGGCTGAGGGAGCTGGGGGTGTTTAGCCTGGAGGAGACTCAGGGGCGACCTTCTCCCTCTCTCCAGCTCCCTGAAGGGAGGTTGTAGTCAGGTGGGTGTTCAGGCTCTTCTCCCAGGCACCCAGCCTGGACACAAGGGCAGGGACTGAAGGTGCCAGGGGATGGCTAGGTTGGATGTTGGGAAGCCCTTCCTCATGGAAAGGGTGATCAGACCCTGGAACGGACTGCCCAGGGCAGTGGTGGAGTCCCCATCCCTGCAGGTGTTGAAGGACAGCCTGGCTGTGGCCCTTAGTGCCCTGGTCTGATGTGGTGATGTTAGGTCCTGGGCTGGTCTGGATGAGCTCAGAAGGTTTTTCCAGCCTCAATAACTCTGTGATTCTTTGATTCTCATTTATTACTCTTCTAAACATGTACCTACCAGGACTCTAAAAATACCTCCTTTAAACAGATTCGGTTCGTTAAAAAATGAGCTCTTATGCATCATTTCTTTGTAAAAACCATACTTTATACCCCTATAAAGCAGTGTTGGCAGAGAGAAAGATTTTGAGATGAGAGATTAAAAAAGTCCTGAACAAAACCTACATCTGCTGAATTCTGTTTCCGCCAGATTAATTAAAAGAACAGTCTTGCTTGTTAAAGAAGAGGAAAATCTGCATTTTGAGAACCAATCAGCACAGCATCATCTCCGACACTTTTGGAATGATGAATAGGAAGAATCTAAGCAAAGCTTTGGATGCCACAGCTGAAAACATGTGGTGGAAGAATGGAAGAGCCAAAAGGAGGAAAAAAACCCTAGAAATAAAGGCTTTAAATGCTGGAAAGCAGGTCACTGCTTCTCCTCTGCAGCGTAACAGCGCTCACAATACACCAATTTTGAAGCAGCGCCTTTTCAATAGCAACACAACTTTCATTTTCACCACAGGATGCCACAGGCAAAGCGGAGTTTGAAATATGTATGCCAGTCACACGCAAACACACTACAATGCGCTGGAAAGCTGCCGCTTGTTGATGGTTTCCCATCTCGTCTGTGGCACGGACTCAACTATTCAGAGCGGAGCGAAGATTTTTTCAGTAGGGACCAGAGTAACTCTGGCCTTTCTATTCAATCGTCCATGTAAGCCCCCTCCCCACCACCCCCCTGCCTTTCTGTAGAAGGCTTTGCTGTTTGCAGGTGAGAAGGTAACTGTGCAACGGTATTAGCCTCCTGACTAGCGGTTACTCAAACACTGCTTCTCCCATTGTGGGCCATGAATTGTTCTAAACAAAGTAATTCCCTATCCAGGGAATAAAGACACGAAAAGAGCAAAGGAAGAAAGGATTTGCAGGTGGTTGTGGAGCCATGATGCACACACTGAGCGCTACAGTACCTGTATATATGCGCTTGTACGTGGCCACACACCCCCAGGCTGCAGCCAAACCCAGCTGAGACAGCATCGCTCTTAGTGTATGGGTTTGGGTTTCCTCATTTTCACTCTGCTGCAGCTAACATCCTGTCTTCAAATCCTTTCTGATCTCACATCAGCTTCACTTTACACATCTCACAGAAGAGTATGGTCATGCTCCGCAACGCTCAGCCACTGGCTGCTCGCCACAGCAGTGATTTGAAGTAGATGCTCAACTCTCAACAAACCTTTACGTTGTCTGAGGAGAGTACGAGACCGGTTTTGAACAGACCTAAAACTCACTGTCCATCACATTTATATTTTAACAACTGCACGCTGTAGAGAAGAGACTTCGCTTCATTCCTCCCTCCTGACAAAGCAGTTTCACTATGAAAAACCACAACTGTTTTCAGAGCAGCATCTGTTATTTTCCTTAGTGGCCCTGTGGCTACGAGAAAACGTTTGGCATAACCCTGAGAGTTTATTTTGCTTGCAGAAGCCTGGCAATCCACTCTCAAAGCAAAATGATGGCTTGTCAATTAATAGTAGAACATCCAGCGCTAATCTAAGGCCTCGCAGGCAAATCAGCTCAACAGCTCCAGCGATGAGGGCCACGACCTCTGTTCGTTTGCACAATAAAATTCTCCTGAACAATGGAATATTTAATGTTCCAAGAGTGACAACACACAAACGCACCGTGGGGAGGCCACCAAATTGTGTCACTGTTGTGTAGTGTCTTAGGATTTGGGTAGAATCCTACGAGTTTCTATGCATTTTCATGTATTTCCAAGTTGCTGCTTTTAGAGGCAGCTGATCCTGCCTGATCTGCACCCTAAGTCCATAACCAACCACAGGCACAACTTTGCACACTGGAACAGAAATGAACAGGGCTCAGGTTGGGCATCCACACGCACACATACATCCACAGATGTTTGGTGGATCTTTTACGGAGACGAGTCTGTATTTTATCCGTGGACTTGCATAAAAGAACTGCTTCCCTTTCCACACAGCCCCGGGCACCCAGATGTCTGTGTCCCAAGACAGAACAACAGAACATGGTTTCCTACAGCCCTCACACAGAAAACTTTTGTGCACTGTTCCCAAAACCCTGTATTTTAATGTCAGGGTGCTGCAGTTGAGGAGTCGAGGAGGAGGAGCTTTTTTACGGAAGGCTGGGGTTGGTCTGGCTGCCAATCTCTCTGTCAGTTTGATGCAAGCACTTGCCCTTCGACGCCCAAGCTAGGGCTGGGGGTGGGGAGAAAAGAGGGGAGGGGGGAGAAACTGCTCGACAGAAGTATTTTTAATGACCCTTGGGAAGGTGTCACCGCGCTGCGGGATGATGTGCTGTACCCGAAGGCAGAGAGCCTTTCTCTTCCTTCTCTTCCTCCTCCTCCTGCATGATGGAGCTGAGTGGCCACCCCCTCGCTGCTCCTTGTATTCACCCCTATCCTTCTCTTGCACCTTCTCTAAGGAAGCCCCCCCCAAAATGCAATTAATAAACAAGGAACTGGTGAATACCTGACTAGGTGGAACTTGAGTGCGACGTTAGGTTTTTGTCAGGAGGATTTAAAGCAATAGATAAAGAAAATCAGGGACTCAATGGAAACGGCCCTTTTCCAAGGGCCAACACTGAGGTGAAGGGGCTGGAAGTAAGACACAGTCAGGGAGGTTTACGTGTACAATCTCAGCATTTCATGGTTTTTTTAAGAGCTTCTTTTGTCTGTTGGATTCTTATTTTTCTTTCTTTTCCCTTTTTTTTAATGACAACTTACTGCCTGCCTGCCATTAGAAGTAAGACGATTCCTTCCTCTCAATCAGCTCTCTCAGTTAATTAGCCAGCGCTGCAGCAGGCTCACGGATTGAAATTCAAAGTGAAACTCATTCTAATCAAAACTGCAGCAAACTGGGGGTTTTGTTTGACTTTAACCTGAAAGTCAGTTATTGTACCATTGATGTACACACCCCATTACCAGCTGAGTGCTTTCAGCATCCCTCTATCAGTGTGAAATATTTAATCGGCACAGAGATCCAATCAGCACAGCAGAGGGGAATCCAGCGTGTGCATTAATTTACTTTCCGCTGAAAAGCAGTAAAGCAGGTCAGAAGCATCTAACCTTCTCCCTTCCCTCCCCCTCCCAAACAAACACACAGCACGTAAGAGTTTTGGTGTGTTGGGGGAGGGAATAAAAGCTGCCCTGTATGAATCCAGATCGGAGAGTCAGACAATGAATTAATCGTCGCTTCCAAAGAATGACAAACACTGCCTGGAACAAGAAGAAGGGGAACAACACCCTCCCCCCACCCCGCTCCAAACATACCCCCCAAAATCCCCTGTCAAATTAATTACACTGGGTAATTATTTGGTTTTGAGTCTTTGACTCTTTTTTAAGCTAGAAAGATGGCTGAGTGATTATCCCTTCTGTGTATGGCATTAATTAGAAGGAAAGCAAATGCCAGCAAATAATGAAACAGTCTTTCTGGTGAGGTGCAATGCCTTTGGGTTGTCTGACCAGCCATGTGCTCCAGGAAAAGCTTCCATTAATAGGACTGGTATGAAAGATCTGTTTCAGGAGTGCTCCCAAGCTCTTCCACACATCAGCAGTTTAAATACAGGAGAAGCACGGCGCAGCGTACAACAGCTGAACTTCTTCCGCTGCGTAACTGACCACTGCATTTCTTGATTATTCTCAATCAAGGGAATAATCAAGATTATTCTTGTCTCCTTGATATCACAATAAGAAGAGCGACAGGAGACTTGGTTTCAGAAGGAATTATTTACAATGTGAATGAAAAAAGCTTGAAGGAGACTGAGGGGTGACCCCACTAATGTTTATAAATATGTGAAGGGTGGGTGTCAGGAGGATGGAGCCAGGCTCTGCTCAGGGGCATCTAGCTGGAACATCCTCTGTTCCAGCTCAGGTTCCACATCAATATGAGAAGGACCTTCTTCACAATGAGGGTGACAGAGCACTGGAACAGGCTGCCCAGGGGGGTTGTGGAGTCTCCTTCTCTGAAGACATTTAAAACCTGCCTGGATTTGTTCCTGTGCAACTCAATCTAGGTGATCCTGCTCTGTCAAGGGGATTGGACTAGATGATCTTTTGAGGTCCCTTCCAATCCCTAAAGTTCTGTGATCCTATGAACCAACTTGTACAAAATTCATTCCACAGAAAGGCGACGACAGGCTGGGATTTTAAGTAGCATTAAGAAAAAAACCATCCCAACCCCAGCTCTGCTGTGGCCAAAACTTTCCTGATGGCTGCTTTCCAGGACAGGGCAGCACTGAAGAATTAGCAGATTTATGTAAAGAGAGCGTTTTGCAAATTGGTAAATACCCTAATAATGGTAACAGTGGGTTTGAAAAGCACATATTCACTCAAGTGCAATTAGCATTTAATTTCTGAAGCCATTAAACAGCTTGCTGATAGGAAAAGAACACAACCGCATCTTCAACTGTATTGCTAACTGACAATCCCCTCATCAGAGCTCGGAATTATCCGCTTAGTGAACTTGTAAACAGCACTTTTTAACTAGTGAGGACGGGGGGGG
>VXBP01005792.1:32113-113147 GCA_013400115.1 Rhinopomastus cyanomelas
GAGGAAGATATTTAATGAGAAAAGTCAGATTCATATTACGGAATGTTCTGGAAGTCCCTGAGCATCTTGAAGGAGAGGAGGAGGGGCAGCTAGGGTTCTTGTTTTTGTGTTTTTAATAACCTCACAAATAATCCCGTCTCCTTTCTCTCTCTCAAACCATGTCAGTGATCAAGGAAATGAGAACAAGGCGCTTGATTCACAGCTGACTCTCTCTTCGCATTACATCAGATCAAGAAGGAGCAGTGTAACGTGGAAGGGGAGGGGGGTGGGGGTTGATTTCTGCAGGGGAAACAAATGTACAAGCTGGCATTTTGTCTCCCACTCCTATTAATTAGCCCACTTTTCTGTCAGAAACAGACATTTTAGAACTTGCAGTAGAGTTACACGTGCCCACTCACACACACTGCACATACGCACTCAGATAATTAAATACCTTACATGTGGGATAAGCCCCACCCAGGGCATCTTCGGTGAAAGAGGGGTGGCTTTCCTGTTTTATTGGACGGATGGTGGATCTCTGTTCTTTCCCTTAATCCCGAGAAAAACTGCTAATAGTAAGATCAGCCCACACTAAAGTCCCTGCTAATGACAGCCTGTGGATGGGGGCATGTCGTGCTCTGGATCAGGTCTGTAGCAGCAAGGATGCAGCTCAGCCTACAATGTCTATGAAATGCTGTTTCTAAACCCAGATCTTGATCAAAGGAAAACCTTAAATAAACCAGAAAGCGTACAGGTATCCTCTTGCCAGGTTAGAGGAGGGTGTACAGAATTATTGAGGCTGGAAAAGCCCTCTGAGCTCATCAAGCTCAGCTCAGGACCTAACATCACTGCATCAGCCAGACTAGGGCACTAAGGGCCACAGCCAGGCTGTCCTGAAACACCTCCAGGGATGGGGACTCCACCACTGCCTTGGCCAGTCCATTCCAGGCTCTGATCACCCTTTCCATAGAATCATAGAATCATAGAATCATGATCGGAAGGGACCTGAAAGATCATCTAGTCCATGAGGAAGGGCTTCCTAACATCCAACCTAACCCTCTCCTGGTGCAGCTTTAGGCCCTGCTCTCTTGTCCTGGCACTAGTTGCCTGGGTGAAAAGCCCGACCCCACCTGGCTACAACCTCCCTTCAGGGAGTTCTAGAGAGGGAGAAGGTCCTCCCTGAGCCTCCTCTCCTCCAGGCTAAAGAACCCTTACTCCCTGCTGTGTAACATGGGTTCTTTGCCAGCCCCAAAGCCGGAGCACTATGTGAAATTAGCAGCTCAAAATTTGCATCCTTTGGCTGTTGCCAACACAAGTTTCCCATGATTTGCCATGTCCTGTGCACTCAAGAGGGCTGCATTCATCTGGCTTATTTCATGTTCAAAACCAAAAGCAACTCTCAGCAAACAAACACCACAAAAACCTGAAGGCCAAGGCGACACCGCATAAACCCGAACGCGCTTCCAAAACAAAGCCAGAGTGATGAAAGGCCAGGAACATGCAGCTCAGCATATGGAGACACAGTAAGTGCCCTAGAACGAGTTGAATGTTCCCATTGTGTAAAAGACTCATTCATTAGGGCTACAAGATGCAGTGCAGACATTAGAGCGGCATCTTGTTGGTTTTAGATACATCATAGGGTCTAGATTCTTTCTAAGTGGCACCACAGCTCAAATGTCTCGATATCCTGCCTCTCTTTGTTTTCAGTACTCTGCCTCACTCTTTTCCTTTCCTCTGCATGAAAGTGATTAAAAGTCTCCAGAACAAGATGTCAACTCAGGGGCTTCTCATTTCTCCTTTAAAAATGTGTTGCTTCCGATCACCAAACAAAGGAAAAAGAGGAATACAATCGGGAAAATAATCAATACATCAATTTATCACATCCAGTTTCAAAGCTGCCACTTCCCTATCCACATTCCCACCCCCCATATCCCTCCCACAGGTATTTCTGTGCCCCCCACCACTGACCTGTTAATCTTTTCTTTGATTATCACAGAATCACACAACATCAGGGACTGGAAGGGACCTCGAAAGATCATCCAGTCCAGTCCCCCTGCCAGAGCAGGATCACCTCGATCCAGTCACAAAGGAACACGTCCAGGTGGGTTTTAAACATCTCCAGTTTGGAAATGCTCATCATCTTTGCAATACAAGAAACCAAGCCACATATTTTTCTTGGGACTTTTTTTCCCACCCAGAGAACACAGAATCCTCCTGAAATGAACAAATGTAACTGTGATCAGATAGACTTCCCACGGGATCGAACCTTCCTTTACTCTGGATACATACAAAGAAGAAAGGGGTTAAATGGTCGCTCTTCCCCCAAGGGAAGGCAGAGCTCCTGTTATGAAGTATTCCCAACAGATTTTCTGGATAAGTTGGGGGAAAAATAAGAAAAAAGCAAAACTCTCTGCGTCCTCCCCAGATGTTGTACAGACATGTTCCCAGCACTGCTACATGGAATCACAGAACCATTGAGGCTGGAAAAGATCACTGAGCTCATCCAGCCCAGGACCTCACATCACCACATCAGCCAGACCAGGGCACTAAGGGCCACAGCCAGGCTGGCCTTACACACCTCCAGGGATGGGAACTCCACCACTGTCCTGGGCAGCCCATTGCAGGCTCTGATCACCCTTTCCATGAGGAAGCGCTTCCTAACATCCAACCTCACCTTCCCCTGGTGCAGCTTCAGGCCCTGCCCTATTGTCCTGGTTGCCTGGGAGAAGAGCCCAACCTCCACCTCACTACAGCCTCCCTTCAGGGAGTTGTAGAGAGGGAGGGTTGCCCCTGAGTATCAAACAATGATGGATAAACACAAGGTGATTTTCAAACCTTGGCTGAGTGACTGCCATCTGATCGAATATAACTTCCTACAGAAGTGATGGATATGGGAAATTAGAAGGTCCAAGCCCTCTGTCATGTGCTCAGACCACTATGCAATGCTCTGCTAGTTTAATGGGCAATACAGAATGGCCTGTCTCCTCTAGGGATGTGTGTGATGTAGGGGACTTAACTCCACTCCTTAATTCTTCCCCAGGCTAACAAAGAATGTTGTGTGCATCCAGATACATGAAAAATCTAAAGCAAACTTTTCCAGGTTGAGAATCACAAGTAATGCCACTTGATACAGAAGGGGCAAAGGGTGTGAGCTGGAACACAGGAGTTTCCACATCAATATGAAGAGGAACTTCTTCCCAGTGAGGGTGATGGAGCACTTGCAGGGGCTGCCCAGGGTAGTTGTGGAGTGTCCTTGTCTGGAGACATTTAAAAGCTGCCTGGACATGTTCCTGTGCAACTGGATCTAGGGGTAGATTGGTGGGTAGATTGGACTGGATGATCTTTTGAGGTCCCTTCCAATCTCTAATGTTCTGTGATCATGGCTGGAAAGGACCTCCAGCATCATCAAGTCCAGCCCTCATCCCAACATCTCCCTAACCCCTAGACCCTGGTCTCAAGTACTAGATCTACTTGATTGGTCGTTGTGAGACGGCGATAAAGCACCTGGTATTTCTCTCTTAAAGAGACTTGAAAGAATGTGTGGAAATTTGGAGTGACTGAAATGTGCAAATGTATTTGCAGATGGTGAAATTATTGGGTAAATTTAAGAATCATGGGAATTATTTGCTTTCACCCTAACTTAATGGAGATGCAAATGATATGATACAGCTTAAAAGGAAAGAAAGGCACACAGCAGCAGTGTTGTGATAGAATACTAACAAGAGAAAGAAGCTGCTAATGAAGGACTGTGTGGGATCCAGGATGAAACTAAGACACCACATAAGCATTATTCCAGAGGCCAAAGAGAGAGTAACGAGCGATAAATAATGCAGATCATTCAATGGCAGTAAATAAAACTGCAGATAGAGGAGAGAATCAGGACGAGGAGACAGGGCCCACTTCACAATAACAATAGGAGAGGAACACAATGGCTAAGGAGGAAGCAAGGACACACCACACAGTAAGTCTGCTGTTGCTTTCACACGTAAAGGTTATGTAATGCACAAATAAAACAGAAATAATCTGCAGAATTTAGAGACCCGTCGGCAGTTCTGTCTGAATTAGGGTCTGAACTGCTCCCATGAACAGTGCCTGGGAAAGCAAGACAGTTTTGTGTGTTGATTTTCTTGTGGTGGTAGTGGAAAACACTTTGATAGTTCATTGGTGAGGGCTTTATAAGGAGCTGCATGGAGGGACACAGACCTCTGAGTATGCTCTGAAAGGATCCAAGGTCCAGAAGAAAGACCAGAAAAGAATGAGAGACACTTTACCAAACTTTTTTACATCTAAGGAGCAGAATAAACACGATCCTCTGTGCCTTCCTTCTCACAGAATTATAGAGGCTGGAAAAGCTCTCTGAGCTCATTGAGCCTAGTCCATGACCTAGTATCACCACGTTGCCCAGACCAGGGCACTAAGGGTCACAGCAAGTCTGTCCTTAAACACCTCCAGGGATGGGGACTCCACCACTGCCCTGAGCAGTGCATTTCAGGGTCTGACCACTCTTTTACCACGAGGAAGGGCTTCCTAACATCCAAATTAACCCTCCCCTGGGGCAGCTTCAAGCTTTGCCCTCTCATCCTGGTGCTGGTTGCCCAGGAGAAGAGCCTGGGCCCCACCTGACTACAACCTCCCTTTGGGGAGTTGGAGAGAGGAAGAAGGTCCCCCCGAGTCCCCTCCAGGCTAAACACCTCCAGCTCCCTCAGCCTCTCCTCATCAGACTTTCCCTCCAGTCCCTTCCCCAGCATCGTTGCTCCCCTGGACCTGCTCCAGCCCCTCAATCTCTTTCTTGAAGCCAAGAGCCCAGAACTGTCCCCAGGACTTGAGAGGAGACCTCACCAGTGCCAAGTATAGGGGGAGAACAGCATCCCTAGTCCTGCTGGCCACACTCTTGCTGATACAAGTCAGGATGCCATTGGCCTTCCAGGCCACCTGGGCACCCTGCTGGCTCAGAGAGTACAAAACCCACTTATACAGATTCTACCTTGATCAATCACTCACAGCCTTTGCCTGGAACATTTATCAGAGCCAACAGCTTTTTTTCTCTTAAGAGCCATTTAGCAAAGAAGTTGAACACAAAAATGAGGGAAACTGGTGCTCTGTGTCTCTAGAGCTGTAGCACACACAGGTTTCTTTTACCTTTCCATTTGTCTAGCCTTGTCTTGGCTAAGAGTGGAATACTCTCAGCAGAAGGCAAGGATTAGGACACAGCCAAGGAATTCTGTGGCAGGTTTGTGCAGCTGTCCCTAGAGATCCAAGTTCAAATACAGGTCAAGCCATAGGTGGGAAAGAACAACCAAGTCTGTTTCAATTCTCATGCTCCAAAAACACCTGAGGTGTAACCCTCACCTCATGGCTTAAGATTCAGCTGCAGTTGTGTGAACTGCAAAGGCAGGGCATAGAGAAAGAATAGGGCAAAAAAAGGGCTTTGCTCATTGCAGTGGATTCCAGCTGAGCAGGAGGTGAGAATGTTTCACAAACTCCTTGTGGAAGAAGTATCTCTCTGCACAGTTTCTCTGTTGACAGAGTGACTGCATCCAGCCCTGCATCATTTTATTCTTGCTTTCATTCTGGTTTTGGTCTAAAGAACTAAAGCCTTTAAAAGAAACTGTAAATTAAGGCAAAGCCTAAGAATGTTGACCTTTTCCAAGAGGTGAGGGGAGCAGGTCATGTTCTACCACACATTGTACACAAATATAAATCCTCTGTGCTTCCAACAGAAGCTGTCTCCTGGACTCTTGATTCTCCTCTTGTTCTACCCTGACCTACATGACTGCACCAGCAGACAGCTGAGCTGGCAAAGGAAAACAAATGTTTCCTATTTATTTCTTTTATTCATTAATCCCTCCTTTTAGACTTCCTAGTTTCTTAACTTTCATCATTGTGAGGTTGCCAAGCCTCTGCCCAAACACCACACCAGCACTCTTCTGGAAAGGTGGTTTTCACTTGGGCTTCACTCTTCCTCCTCATTGCCTCCTCCTGGGCCTGTATTTGCAGCCAGGGTGGGAGCAGAGGAGACCCTTGAGAAGAGTAGACACAGGGGGGACCTTCTCCCGCTCTACAACTCCCTGAAGGGAGGTTGTAGTCAGGTGGGGGTCAGGCTCTTCTCCCAGGCAACCAGCGCCAAGATGAGAGGGCAGGGTCTGTAGCTGCCAAGAGAGGGTTAGGTTGGATGTTAGGAAGCCCTTCCTCCTGGAAAGGGTGATCAGACCCTAGAATGGACTGGCCAGGGCAGTGGTGGAGTCGCCATCCCTGGAGGTGTTGAAGAACAGCCTGGCTGCGGCCCTTAATGCCCTGTTCTGGCTGATGTGGTGATGTTAGGTCCTGGGCTGGATGAGCTCAGAGGGCTTCTCCAGCCTCAATCATTCTGTGAGTCTGTAATAAAATTAACTAGGATCAAATTAAAACACATGAAACAGGTAGCTGTAACATGCACAGACTTGAAGATTTGGCAGCACCTTTACAGACCCTATTTTGAACCTGCATGAATTCCTATCCAAGACCCAGTAGTTGTAGTAGAGCTGAAGCAAATAAAACCTAACACATTGTCATTCACAGATTCTCAGGCTACAGAGGATAATCCAGTTCACCTTGTCTGACATCTCTGATACCAACACCATCACATTCAACCAGTTTGAGACCAGTAACGTATTTTCAAGTAAAGCCTGATCTCCCAGAGAAAATCAAACCAGGTAAGGAGCTCTCATGAAACGCCAAATCCTTCATTCCCTTTGGTCATCCTCTTGAATAGTTAAATCCCATAGAATCACAGAATTGTTAAGGCTGGAAAAGATGTCTAAGATCATAAATCTCCCCCTCCTTCCCTTCACAGGATCAGCTTGGTTGGAAAAGACCTGTAAGATCACCAAGTCCAATCATTAACCCAGCACTGAAAAATCCAACGCTAAACAACATCCCTGAGAGCTTCATCTACAGCATCTTGAATGGCTCTGAAGTTTGACCCGCAGCGGTTGCTAGGTTTGCTAGGTCCACTGGGCCTCCAGGATGGCCAGAATTTTTAACAGTTGTTTCATTGCCCTAGAATGTCTGCATTTTAACCAGACTTGGAGAGCCAAAGCAGGAGGGTGGTATTCATGTGCAACACAACACACAGCCCAGCCTTCTGCCTGCGTCTCAGCCATTCGCATTCTGGCAACGTCTCTCTTTTAAGTCCCCAAATACACCCAGCCCAACAAAGAACAAATCCCAGCTTCTGTGAAGCTACAGCTGAGAGAAAATGGTAGCTAAAAAAAAAAACCCCACGACAAAAGACCAACTTCAAAGTTGTTGAATTTGGTGCTTGGGCTTTGAAAAGCCTGTCATTTGGGAGGAAGGGTGGGAGGCTGCTTTGTCCCCCCTCCTTTTCATTACATGGCTCTTCAGAACTCGGGAGAGCTACTGCTCTCATTATGCATTCTTCCCTCTGGAAATAAATACTTATGTGGGTTGTCACATTAGTCAGGAGATAGATGTCAAAAAACAAATTACAACCTGGCATGGAGCCGAATACTGTGTGCGTGCGTGTGTTACAGCAGAGTCTCTGCTATTAAGAAGGTGGCTGGTTCTGTAAGTCAAGAGGGTGGAGCTTTTTCCAGGAGCAGAAGTCCTACAACGGAGAACTTTCTAAAGAAGGAACAGAGAATCACGATCTCGTTTCATTCCTTTCCTCATAAGGAAGCATTACACTAAATCCCCATACGGCTCTTTGCTACACGGAGAGATCTTACTCCTTCAACACTCCGACAAGCTAAGCAGTCCCACGGCTCACTTCAGCCTGTGAACAGGCTGGGGTTCTCCAGGGGGATAGGAATCAGAACCTTTTTTGTCCATTCAGGGTCCAGAGACTCTCTCTCCTCATCCTTCACCTCCCCTTCTCATTTTAGAGGTGTAAATCAGTTCTGGTGTCCGTTATCATGCTCCAAGCAAATTTTAAAGAAAACTTAACACTTGCAGAATCACAGAACATTAGGGATTGGAAGGGACCTTGAAAGATCATCTAGTCCAATCCCCCTGCCACAGCAGGGTCCCCTAGATCCAGACACAGAGGAACATGTCCAGGTGGGTTTTAAGTGCCTCCAGAGCAGGAGAGTCAACAAGCCCCCTGGCAGCCCCTTCCAGTGCTCTGGAACCTCACTTCTCACACTGATGTGGAACCTCCTCTGTTCCAGATCATACCTGTTGCCCCTTGTGCTATCACTGGATGACACTCAGCACAGCCTGACTCCATCCTCACCACACCTGCCCTTTTCCATTAATGGGTTCACCCCTCATCTCCTTTTTCCCAAGCTCAAGAGTCCCAGCTCCCTCAGCCTTGTCTCATAAGGAAGATGCCCCACTCCTTTCATCATCTTTGTGGCTCTGCGCTGGACTCTCTCCAGCAGCTCTGTGAGGAGCCCAGAACTGGACACAATAATCCAGATGTGGAATAATCTAGAATCATCACTCCTTCCACTTTAGCAAATACCATGACTCCAATCATAAAATACTTTCCATTTTCCATGTCTCTAATCTACAGAAACCTTTACACAAGCGACTTTTACTAGGACAGCACCAGTAACACCACTGCTGAGATGTTTCAGAACCAGATCAAGAGTAGTGAATGTAAATGAACAAAACTTTAAGAAAGAAAGCAAAAGACTTTATATCATGTAATTTAAATTGAGAACATCAGTACGACTCATCTATTCAAATACTGTAACTCCAACTAATCACAGAAACAACTCAAAACTATGAGACACCTAAAAAGCAATAAATTAAATGGCAATGGTGGAGTGCCCATCCCTGGGGGTGTTGAAGGACAGGCTGGCTGTGGCCCTTAGTGCCCTGGTCTGGCTGATGGGGTGATGTTGGGACATGGGCTGGGCTGGATGAGCTCAGAGGGCTTTTCCAGCTTCAGACATTCTGTCAAAGTCTTTCCCCCCCTCTATTACTTGCAGGAATCGTCACTAGAAATGCAGTTTTTGATGCAAATTAAAGTGGAAAATGTGTGATTCCAACAGCTAGGGCTCTAAAAATGAAGTATTGTCCAGTACCTGCTGCTGCTGGCAATGCTTCATGTGAGAGCATCCAGCACAGAACCACAATGATGATGAAGGGAAGGGAAGGTCTCCTTGATGAGGGAAGGCTGAGGGAGCTGGGTCTCTTCAGCTTGGAAAAAAGGAGACTGAGGGGTGACCCCACAAATGTTGATAAATATGGAAAGGGCAGGCGTTAGGAGGATGGAGCCCGGCTCTGCTCAGTGACATCCAATGATAGGACAAGTGGCAACTGGTGTGAGCTGGAACAGAGGAGGTCCCACATCAGTATGAGAAGGAACTTCTTCCCAGTGAGGGTGACAGAGCCCTGGAAGGGGCTGCCCAGGGGAGTTGTGGAGTGTCCTTGTCTGGAGACATTTAAAAGCTGCCTGGTTATGTTCCTGAGCAACTGGATCTAGGGGATCCTGCTGTGGTGGGTGGATTGGACTGGATGACCTTTCAAGGTCCCTTCCAATCTCTAATGTTCTATGATTCAGTGACTTATTTACATGCTGTACACTCAAACTGGACAATGGAACTTGGGTTTCCAGCAGCTTTTTATGTTGTGCTTCTGCTCAAAACTTGCATTTCCATCTTTACTCATTCTTGGTGAGTCACTATCTTTTCAGGCTTTCAGATATCACCCTTCAAACATCTGCATATCAAACCAGACCAGGACTTCAGTTACTGTAAGCAATGACAGGGCACAAATGCTTCTCTGAATCATCACTAACCATGTGCACGTGAAGGATTACGTGTGAGGGTTAAGGACTGGGTATGGTTTAGAAATGTGACTGTTTAGGTGAAGTAAGTAAACTGAGGGAAATTTTGGACCCCAGAAGGATCAATGCTCGTACACTGCTTGTGGTTTTAGAAGCTATGCCTGGGATGTTTGTCAACTTATACCTCAAGAAGGACATCATGTCCTGGATTCACAGAATCATTGAGGCTGGAAAAGCCCTCTGAGTTCATCCAGACCAGCCTGGGACCTAGCATCACCCCATCAGCCAGACCAGGGCACTAAGGGCCACAGCCAGCCTGTCCTTCAACACCTCCAGGAATGGGGACTCCACCACTGCTCTGAGCAGTCCACTCCAGGCCCTGATCACCCTTTCCATGAGGAAGGGCTTCCTGACATCCAACCTAACCCTCCCCTGGGGCAGCTTCAGGCCCTGCCCTCTCATCCTGGCACTAGGTGCCTGGGAGAAGAGCCCAAATCCTAGCTGACTACAACCTCCCTTCAGGGATTTGTAGGGAGGGAGAAGGTCCCCTCTGAGTCTCCTCTTCTCCAGACTAAACACCTCCAGCTCCCTCAGCCTCTCCTCATCAGACTTTCCCTCCAGTCCCTTCCCCAGCCTCATTGCTCCTCTGGACCTCCTCCAGCATCTCAATCTCTTTCTTGAAGTGAGTTCTTAAAAGAGTCATCAGGCTTTTGGTTTTATCTTGATTTTGTGGATGAGATGTAACTGAGAACAACTCAACTTACTCTGCAGACAGCAGGGCAGTTTTGAAGTTAAAATGATGAAGAAAACCATCTTTTTCAAATACAAGCGGAACTGTGAATCAGCTAGAGCTAATAAATATGGGACTTCATGGTGCTAATTACTCTGAATCATCTTCTAAAGATAAATAAGTGAGGATTTAAAAAATACAAGAGGAGAGGGAAGAACTCTGTCCTTTGCTGAGTACAGAAAATAAGCATTTTAGGAGTCAATGGAACAACAGCTGCAGTTTTCCAAAAAGGTTATTTCTAGTTGTGGTCAATGAAGGAAAAAATAATAGAACGAATCGTTTTCTTTTAAGGAAGACCTTTACCTTTTGAAAAGTCAAATGCTGAAGTATCTAGATTTGATCTCACTGGACTGCTTTCAGCCTAACCTCACTGAAGAGAATGAAATAAAAACCAGCAGTGCAAGAATAACCCCTTCTCCAAGCAAGTGCTGTCTGAATGGAGAGTGGGGACGTCACTGAAAGCCGGCAGAAGTTTTTGAAGCCATTCCTGCGTCTCCTGCAGCCTGATTGAAGTCACTGTTTTCTCTCCTACTAGATTGGCATTTCTTCTGTTCCTGATAGAAACTGAAGTGAAAAAACAGAGTAGGCTGTCCACACAGTCTTCGAGCAGAGATGAAGTGAATGTCCTTTGAGTCCTGGACAGCTGGCAGGTGTCAGATCTCTTCCTCAGCTAAATCACAGTTAAGCGACACAGAAAAGGTAGTGGTGGGTGTTTGGTAACCACACAGTAAATAATAAAACTTCCTTCATGAGTTCTAACTTGGAATCCTCCACTTCTTCTAGTTTTATTTTCTGGTGAACGTAAGCAACAGTCGACTTTGATCAAATGCCAATGAGATTGTCAAGAAGCCAACAGCCCCCACACGACATTTAAACAAATTAAATTGAGCTCCAGGAAGACTGAAACGTTTGACTTGTGCTGAACTGGGAGGCTGTCATCAATCAAAGCACTTTCTGTGTCTTATACCCTGCCACAGGGCCCTGCTTTGGTTGTGCTGAAGTCCAAATTCCATCCATAACTGCTAAGTAAGTAACTTCCACCAGCTACATCTGCTGTTTGCTCTCCCACACAGTGATACTGATGGTCATTCAATGGCAATGAGACAGGCCCTTGCTATTCTGCACCAATATGCTTTACTGTGGTGGGGGGATTGGACTAGATGATCTTTCGAGGTCCCCTCCAATCCCTTATGATTCTATATTACAGCAATTTGGTCTTTACTCCATTAAAAAGCAAATAAAGACGTGAAATGTCTTTATGTGAAACAGCAAATGTGTGTGATCCCTGCGGCGTTGCCTAGTGGTTAAATATTCTCAACATCCTGTGTTTTTAGTGCTGTGATAATGAAGAGTTATGCTAAGGACTGACAAGCTAGCAGCATCTGTCATGCTCAAGCTGCAGAGCTACATGCAAACACAGAGTCACAGAACTAGTGAGGCAGGAAAAGCCTCTGAGCTCATCCAGACCAGTCCGTGACGTGACATCACCACATCAGCCAGACCTGGGCACTAAGTGCCACAGCCAGGCTGTCCTGAAACACCTCCAGGGATGGGGACTCCACCACTGCCCTGGGCAGGCCATTCCAGGCTCTGGTCACCCTTTTCAGGAGAAAGGGCTTCCTAACATCCAACCTAACCCTCCCTTGGCAGCTTCAGGCCCTGGTACTAGTTGCCTGGGAGAAAAGCCTGACCCCCACCTGACTACAACCTCCCTTCAGGGAGCTGGAGAGAGGGAGAAGGCCCCCCTTGAGTGTCCTCTTCTCCAGGCTAAACAACCCAGCTCCATTAGCTTCTCCCCATCAGCCTTTCCCTCCAGTCCCTTCCCCAGCCTCGTTGCTCCTCTGGACCTGCTCCAGCCCCTCAATCTCTTTCATGAAGTCACGGGCCCAGAACTGCCCCCAGTACTCAAGGGGAGACCTCCCCAGTGCCCAGTACAGAAGGAGAATTACGTTCCCAGTCTGGCTGGCCAAACAAATGCACAGCCTGACACATTAAGTATAATTTCAGTAATTAGGTAATAACTGCACTAGCTCCTTGATAAATGCCTCCCTGCTTGGCCTTTGAGTGATTTTCTGATACTAATCTCATACTCAAACATCTAAAATACCATATATAAAATACCAATAGTAAAAGATAATGAAAGCAATAAAGACGTTGATCTTGAAATACAATGATTTTTTTAAATAATTTAGTCTTATAGAAGCAAAAGGTTTGGGACCTGTGGGGTACACCAGTGAGATGTTTCATGATTCTTAATCCTTTTCTCTAGAGACTCACAAAAAACCACAGAGGATGGACAAACTCTTGACCCTTCTCTTCCATCAACTGCCAATTTTCTATTTGACTCAACATTTGTGTTCTTACTCACTCAGACTTTATTCAGTGTTTTCAAAGTGGATGGTGTATTTATATTTTAAGAACACTCCAATCTGGGAAAACAGCAGGTATAAAAACAGGCAATGCAGTGCCACAGAATCACAGAACATTAGGGACTAGAAGGGACCTCAAAAGATCATCCACTCCCATCCTCCTGCCACAGCAGGGCAGGTCACACAGAACACATCCGGGCGAGTTTTAAATGTCTCCACAGAAGGAGACTCCACAATCCCCCTGGGCAGCCCCTGCCAGGGCTCTGTCACCCTCACCACAAAGAAGTTCCTTCTCAGACTGATGTGGAACCTCCTCTGCTCCTGCTCACACCCTCCGCCCCATGTCCTATCCTTGGATGCCGCTGAGCAGAGCCTGGCTCCATCCTCCTGACACCCACCCTTCACATATTTATCAACATTCATGAGGTCACCTTTTGGTCTCCTTTTTCCAAGCTCAAGAGACCCAGCTCCCTCAGCCTCTTCTCATCAGGGAGGTGCTCCACTCCATCACCTTTGTGGCTCTGTGCTGGACTCTCCAGCAGTTCTGTGTCCTTCTGGAATTGAGTGGGCCAGGACTGGACACAACATTCCAGTAGATCATTAAACATCTCAACTTTCCTTTGGATACTACTGTCAGCAGAAAGTAACAGAACATATTGATTCTGACGAAAAAGAGATCTGGCCTTTTAAATCTCTCCTTGGCCTTGCATCAACAGAAGTTTAGCGAGAGAGGGGAAGGGGGAAAGCAGCTTCCAGATGTCACGCCAAGGAAATTGCTAAGTTCATACAGGAAAGCAATGCAAAAGCCAACGTGGGCCTTCAATGTCAGTGACACACAAAGCCTTCCAGCACTCCTCAGTGTTCATCCATTCATTATTTTAAGCCTTAGCCCATGAAAAAGCACAAACTTGTTTAATAACCCACGCAGAATCTTTTCTTGAGCCACTAATCCAAACACATAACCAGCTTCAAACAGCATTCATTGAAAGGCATTTGTAGTGGGAGTCGTGCAGACAGCCAGCTCCTAGCTAAGTAGTACTAAACATTCTGTTCTCCTCCAAGGCTGTATTTTTAGAAAGAACAGCATATTTTACTGGAAATGTGTAGTAAGCTGAAAATCAGCTTCAGACTTTCAGCTGATAAGTACCAAGAAAATAAAATCTTACCGTGCTAAATATAAAGACCATTTTTTTTCATAGGATCATGGAAGAGTTTTGGCTGGAGAGACTTTCAAGATCATTGAGTCCAACCTTTTCCTAGACTTATCAGCACTATTTAACCACAGCCCCAACACAACATCTACCCTTCTCTTCAGCACCTCCAAGGATGAGGACTCAACCCCCTCCCTGGGCAGCTGCTCCAGTGCCTGACAACCCTTTCAGCAACGAAATTCCTCCTGACATCCAACATGAACCTCCCCTGGTGCAGCTTCAGACCATTTCCCCTTGTCCTATCAGTAGCCACTAGGGAGAACAAACCAACCTCCCCCTCTCTACAACCTGCTTTCAAGTACTTGTAGAGAGCAAGAAAGTCTCTCCTCCATCTCCTCTTCTCCAGGCTGAACAGCCCCAAGATCCCTCAGCTGTTCCTTTCACTGCACCTGTTCCAAACCCTTTCCTAGCTTGGTAGCCACCTCTGTCCCCTCTCCAGTCTTTCAACGTCCCTCTTGTACTGAGGGGCCCAACACTGGACACAGGACTCAAGATGTGGCCTCCCCAAAACTGAGTAGAGGGGAATGATCACCTCCCTGCTCCTGCTAGCCACATTCTTCCTGGTCCAGGCCAGGGTGCCACTGGCCTTCTCACAAAGAACAGCTTCATTTCAAGCAGCAGTTTGCTGTTACTGGAACAGCTCAGCAGTGCCATCCAGCACCTGGGGTTTGACTTGGTTTTGCTAGAGGAAGGGGTGCAGTGTTTTAATTTAGAAGCCCAAAGCCATGGCATGTTTTCAACAGCTGCAGTGTTGTGCTTTAGCATCCTTGGTTGTGTTAGCAAATTACTTTTGATAGAAGCTGAGGCACTGGCCAGTGTCTGAAGCACGAGACAATAGTGGCTTCATCCCTCGAGAGCAGTCAGCAGGTCTGGATAAAAACAACTCGAAACAGTGAGTTGGAAATGGAAAATAATGCAGAGTGACCTCTGGTCCTAATAATTGTGTGATTCTCTGAGGCTCAGTGGTGGACTGCCTGTTTGGTATCACTCCCCGACCCAAATTAAATGAGTTTGGCAAGGTTTATTTCTCTGGCCCAGTGAAAACACGTCCCTAGTACTGCTGGCCACACTATCCTTGATCCAGGATGCCATTGGTCACTGCTGGCTCCTGTTCAGCAAACCCTTTATTAACACTCTCAGGTCCCTCTCTGCTGGGCAGCTCTCCAACCACTCCTAAAGTTTTCAGTTTCAGTTCTACTACAAGAACCTCCACTAGTTTTCCTCCATCTGAACGAATCCACTGGGCACTTCTCCAGGGAGAACTGGTGTCTCCCTGGCTGCTTCTTGCATTCTCTTCACGTACCACATACGAGTCTCATCCAGGACCTTCCTTAAATCTTCATGAGAAAGCAACCCCAGCACTGCCTTGCAAGAGGTACAGTAAGAGAACTTTTAATTGGTATGTTGACTGAAAGTTTATTGCTGTTAACCTTTCTTTTTCAAACTGTAGGCTCAAACCCATTCATAGAATCATTATAGAATCATAGAATCATTATAGATTCATAGAATCATTATAGAATCATTATGGCTGGAAAGGACCTCCAAGTTCATCAAGTGCAGCCCTCATTCCTTCCACTCTAGAGACCAACGACGTGTCTGTTACTCATGTTTATTCGAAGCCCTTGTTTCAGAAACAAGAGCAAACACAGTGGGGCAGGGTTGTTTTGCAAATGATACTACAGAAATACTTCCCTTTTCTGCACTTTTTAGACAAAAAAGTCATGTAAATTCTCATTTTCCTCTTCTCATGCAAAAATGTCATCCTGTTCCACCTTCCAGGACTCTGATTATGTTCACTCTACTCACAATTTTACCACAGGACCTCCTGCTGGAGCAGCATGCACTGAAATGGGGTATTTTTCTCATTTTAAGCGTACTGTGTCCCCCTAATGACACTATCAGAAACAGGCTTTTAGTAGAGATTATTGTAATACACTCATTTTATACCTTTTAGCATCTCTTTAACATCAAGCAATTCAAACAGTACAGGAGCCGAGGATGAAACTAAATCACAGAATCCTCATGGCTGGAAAGGATCAGCCAGTCCAACCAGACCCACAACAACAACAAACTTAAAGACCTGACTGATCGACAAACACAAACGAACTCCCTCCACGCTGGCCACTACAGCAGGACGTGAAGCACCATGTCTATACATTTCTCAAACACCTCCAGGGATGGTGACTCCACCACCTCCCTGGGAAGGCCGTTCCAGTGCCCAACCACCTCTCTACAACCTCCTTTCAGGTAGTTGTAGAGGACAATGAGGCCCCTCCTCAGCCTCCTCTTCTCCAAACTAAACCTGCCCAGCTCCCTCAGCCTCTCCTCATACGACTTCTTCTCTAAACCCATCACGAGCTGGGTAGCTCTGCTCTGGACACCTTCCAGCATCTCAATGTCTTTCCTATAGCAAGGGGCCCAGAACTGAACACAGAACTTGAGGTGAGGCCTCACAAGGGCCAAGTACAACAGCATGATAACTTCCCTTCTCCTGCTGACCACACTATTCCTGATCCAAGCCAGGATCCTGTTGGCCTTCTTGGCCACCTGGGCACACTGCTGGCTCGTATGAAGCTGGCTGTCTACCATCACCCTCAGATCCTTTCTTGCTGGGCAGCTTTCGAGCCGCTCATCCCCCAGCCTGTAGCGATGCTGGGGTTGCTGTGACCAAAACGCAGGACACAGCACTTAGCCTTACTGTACCTCATACCACTGGCCTCAGCCCACCGATCCAACTTGTCCAAGTTCCTTTCTAGAGCCTTCCTGCCCTCGAGCAGATCAACACTCCCACAGAATTTGGTGTTGTCCGCAAACTGACAGAGTGCTCTCAATCCCCATGTCCGGGTCATCTATAAAGACTCCAAACAAGATTGGCCCCAAAACTGATTCCTGTAGGACACCACCAGTAACTGATCTAACTGAAAATAATGAACTGCCCGCAGCCCCACGCCGACTCTGGATCCAGACTCATTCATGCACGAAAAGCAAGAGTAGATTGATTGTTTTGTTTGCCTCTTGGCACATTTACAGTTAAATTGCTTCATCTGAAATGGAATCAATATTTCTAATTATGTCAATTACAGTATTAAATACAGAATGATCTCCAGTGAAAGTGAAACAGGATACAGCTCGATAAAGAATTCTCCACATATTCCAGCAGAGTTTTCAGACCGAGATCCATTCTTTGTGCAAAGAAAGAATAGAAACACAGAAACGTTGGGTCCCAGGAACCTTAGGGAGTAATCTCTGCACTTGCACTCTCAGGCAGGCTCAACTGCACTCAAGTATTTCTAGACATTCCCCCACAGACATTTGTTTAGCCTAGACAGTGAAAGATTGATTCTACCATCTCATTTAAATGACTGATGGTTTTTAATGCTCACTAAAAGAAATCTGACGCCTTTCATCACCTCAGCTTCTGAACTGATATTGCCAGGTTCCTGTGTTCTAGAAGACAGCATAAGTGATTGTTGTGCTTTGAAAGCTGAGCAGAATCTGCAGGTCTGATTTATGTGTTTTTTTGTAGAAAAGTTTGGGTTTGAAGAGTTGAAAAGTTTCTGCCCCTTCACTCCTCTCTCTCTCCTCTCCCCCTTGGTGATTCCCACCTTCTTCACTTCTCTCCATCTTGGACTGTTTGGAGCTGTGTTGTTTGCCACTGAGAGAAAATGTTATCGCATCTGCAGATGTTATCTCTTCTGCTGAAGATAATGCAGGAGGATCTATCAAGGTCTGCAAATTCATCTGTGTTCAGCTGGAGAGTCAGAGAGAATCCTGAACTTTGAAGATTTATGAGGATTGAGACTGAACTTGGACGACCACTGTGATTTCAGAGAGAAGCAGGAACTGCCCACAATGGATGTTCTGGACATTTTATCTCAGTTCAGTGTAGGTACAGTGTGATGAAACTCTGTATTTCTGTGCCTAAGTCTTGTGTGGGGCTTTACTTCTGATATGTGGTGAGGGAAAGTGAATTAAAATGTCTTGATGCCTTTCTTCTCCAAACCGAGTCAGTTGTTTCACTGCCTGTAGAGTCATCAGCGCATTTGTTAAACCCTCCCTTTGTGTCTGATGCTTTAGCTAAAAGCTCTGGGTTGAAATATAGCCGGGGTCTCCAATCCAGGACATGAATGGTGAGATGCAGTCGCTGTGGATGACGCTGCAGGACACTGCCTGTGTAGAGCTCTGGTATCGAGTGTGTGATTGCTGTGTCACGGAGTGCCTCAGTGCATACACAGCCTGCCCTGTGCTGACAGTACATTTTCATGCCTCTTCCAGCCTGCAGACAAGAACTGTCTGATGCATCTCAATGGCTGCACCTCAAATGGTTTTGATATACGGCTAGAAAACAGTTAGCTCTACGGCTAGAAGTTACAAGTATGATGAGAACCCTGGCAAATAAAAGCAGTAGATAAAAGGGAGCCATAAGGTGCGAGGACCAATTAGCGAGAAGTCTGTTGTTTCTAAGAACAGCTATCCAAGACAGGGCAAGGTCTCACTAGTTTCGTGGTTGCAGCTCAGCATTTCTTGTTAAGGGTGAAAAGTTTATAGGGAGAAAGACCTCAAGCTTTCACCCAAGGACCCCTGCCCCATGACCACCACACATCACTGCACAAGTGTGGAGGGGGGGGGGACTTATCAAAGAATCACAGAATCATTAGGGATTGGAAGGGACCTCGAAAGATCATCCAGTCCAATCCCACCAACACAGCAAGATCACCTTGATCAAGTCACACAGGAACACATCCAGGTGGGTCTTAAACATCTCCAGTGAAGGAGACTCCACAACCTCCCTGGGCAGCCTGTTCCAGTGCTCAATCACCCTCACCAGGAAGAAATTCCTTCTCACATTTATGTTGAGCCTGCTATTTTCCAGCTTACAACCACTGCCCCTCATCCTATCACTAGAAGACATTGAGAAGAGCCCAGCTCCATCCTCGTGACACCCACCCTTCAAATATTTATCAACATGAATGAGGTCACCCCTCAGTCTCTTCTTCTCCCAGAAGACCCAGCTCCCTCAGCCTCTCCTCATCAGAGACGTGCTCTACTTCCTTCATCATCCTCATTGCTCTACACTGGACTCCCTCCAGCAGCTCCACATCCCTCTTGTACTGAGGAGCCCAGAACTGGACACAATACTCCAGATGTGGTCTCACCAGGGCAGAGTAGAGGGGGAGAAGAACCTCTCTTGATCTGCTAACCACCCCCCCCTTGGTAATGAGTTCCTGAAAATCCAACACGTACGTATGAACTATTAATGAATATGTGTCATAACCCCAGAGCTGGGAATCATAGAATCATTCAGGTTGGAAAACACCCTTGGGATTATTGAGTCCAACCATCAAACCTACTCTACAAGTTCACCCCTAAACCAGATCCCCCAGTACTACATCTAACTGACTTTTAAACACATCCAGAGATGTTGACTCAACCATCACCTTGGGCAGCTGTGTTTTCCCTGTGAAAGACAGCAGTTACTCAGTATTTAGCATCACACCCTACACCCTACTCACTAATGCCTTGCACTCCATGTCCTGGTAGCTAGAATTCCAAATAACGATCAGTCCAAGGGACTGATCCCAGAGGTAGCCCACTGGTGAAACACTCAGCTTGACATAATTATTTCCACACCACATAGATTAATCCAAGTACTTCAATTCTGCTGGCGAGTTCCTAACTAACATTACTCGACTGCACAATTTCTAATTACAAGTATTACCATTTCTAATCTTCTGAAGCTCTGCCTGCTGTGTCTGCATCCGAGTCATCACATTACAAGGTCCTCTATTGTCTCGATGAATTATTTTCAGGCCTTCAAATGTTAATAAACTAGAATAATGAAAAAGGAAGATAACTATGGCTGAGTAGGATGATGGTCTATTTTAATTTTAAATGTGGGGCTTCCTAGTAGCAGGGGGCAACTGAAATATGGGTTTAACATAGGCAGACATCAGAAAGTACTGAGATTTGCTGATCACACCGTAAAGAACCTGAGCTGAAATTAGTGGCTATAAAGGTGGAGATCACTGACAAGTTTGGTTTAAACATAGGCACAAGAGAGCCATGAAAAGAAATACAACATATGCCATGAAGAAAGAAGTCAATGAGCAAAGATACCTGACTGAGGCATAACCAGCCAGATCCCCCTGTGGCAAATAACTTTGGCAGGAGTAGCTAAACAGGGCCAACACCCAAGTGCCTCAGCAGAAGGGATGGCTGTAGCTATTGAATCAGGGCTTCAAGCTCCCTATCCCTGACCTCCTTGCTCTTTGTCAGATTTTGAGATGTTCTGTGCATCACCAAGGAGACACACACACCACCTTTGAAGGTGGATGGACCTTCTCAGTGTCATCTAAGGACAGGACAAGAGGCAATAGGTGTAAGCTGGAACACGGGAGGTTGCACATCAATATGAGAAGGAACTTCTTCACAGTGAGGGTGACAGAGCACTGGAAGGGGCTGCCCAGGGGGGTTGTGGAGTCTCATAGAATCAGAATCATAGAATCATCAGGAACTGGAAGGCACCTTGAAAGATCATCTAGTCCAATCCCCCTGCCACAGCAGGATCACCTAGACCAAGTCATAAAATTTCCTTCTCTGGAGACATTTAAAACCCACCTGAGCATGCTCCTGTGCGACTAGATCTAGGTGGTCCTGATCTGGCAGGAGGATTGGACTAGATGATCTTTCGAGGTCCCTTCCAATCCCTGATGTTCTGTGACTGTGTCATACTCTCAAACCCAACAGACAATGAAGCGATGTGGAACACAAAGCATGAAGTAATTTGGAATTAGTGAAAAGTTACAGAATCATTGAGGCTGGAAAAGACCTCTGAGCTCATCCAGACCAGCCAAAGACCTAATATCACCACAGAGGCCAGACTAGAGCACTAAGGGATGCTGTCCTAACACACCTCCAGGGATGGCGACTCCACCACTGCTCTGGGCAGGTCCATTCCACGGTCTGATCAGCCTTTTCATGAGGAAGGGCTTCCTAACATCCAACCTAACCCTCCCCTTACACAGCTCCAGGCCCTGCCCTCTCGCCTTAGGTACCAATTCAGCTGTGAAAAAGCAGTGAGCAAAAGGCAATATAGTTGTGCTTCAAAGCACCAGAGTGTAACTGGAAGGGGAATATTAATGTTATTGCACAGTTCATCCACAGCTGAATGTCTCTCTGTGATTTGCCATCGTTCTTCCTAGAGGAAAAAGGCCAGGTCATCTTGCTCCTCTTTGCTTTTGCAAGCTCCTTTCATCAGGTCTCAACATTGCTCAGAGATCTGCCATACCACAACTAATTTTGAAGTCTACAGGGGTAAAACGCTCTGCAGTGGGGAAGAGGAGCAACACAAAGAGAGAGTTCATGGGATTAAAGTACAGCCTGCAAAGAGAAAGAAAAGAGTTCGATTTGTCTGTGCTGAGTTGTGGAGATGCAATGCCACAATTATTAAGGTCAGAAGACTGCACTGCAGGCAAAACAGCTTCTCAGTTACACAGGAGAATCTGATCCACGTCGGCTTTGAGATGACATACAACAGTGAGACTGCCCTTCAAAGAAGAAATTCTGAAGTCTTGTGAGAAGAAACTGGCCAAATCCTCTGGAGTGAGTCCAGAGGAGAGCAGTGAGGTTGAGGAAGGGACTGGAGGGAAAGTCTGATGGGGACAGGCTGAGGGAGCTGGGGGTGTTTAGCCTGGAGGAGACTCAGGGGGGACCTTCTCCCTCTCTCCAGCTCCCTGAAGGGAGGTTGTAGTCAGGTGGGGGTTGGGTTCTTCTCCCAGGCAACTAGCACCATGTTCCTGTGCGACTTGAGGTAGGGGATCCTGCTTTGACAGGGTGATTGAACCGGATGATCTTTAAAGCCCCCTTCCAACCTCTAACATTCTGCCATTGTGCATTTCCAGTTGACCCTGGATTTCCCACTCCTACTGGGTTTGTTTTCGAAGAGCAACATCCCATAGTCACTTTTACTTTATGGTTACTCGCGCGCACTTCCAAGGCTTAAACCACCTCACTATTCCCATCTGTAACGCAGTAACAGAAGGAGAAAAATTCACACTTCAAAAAACTCTTGATAAATTCCACCTTCCTTATTTTCGAACGAACAACGCTAATAAACATCTACCGGCGTCCCACCTGCCCCATATCTCATTTCTTTCCTCCGCACGTGAAACCTCACGGACACACGACATAATGTATTCCAGACCATGCAAACGAAAGCAGCACAAAGAAAGAAGTACGCAGCGGTTCCGAATCCTTCTCCACACTAACAAATCATCTCCCAAATGAGCTTGATTGTCACCGGCGCTTTGATTGCCTATTCTGCACGGTGAGTTTTTTGTTTGCTGCCCACCGACTGGTATTTTGGAGTCACGCGAACCCCGCTGTTCAACATTTACACCGCATTGTCTTCCCCTGATATATTCCTCTTCCCCCCTTCCTTTCCCACTTGATATCACTCTTTGTTCTGCCTGCGCCGAGGGCCCAGGCGCACGGAAGCCCAGTGGGACATGACTGGAGGCAATAAGGATGGCAGTAAAGCAGCAGGGCTCTGTGTAGTAAAGTCTGTTGCAAAGTCTATTGCTTAGCCAGGTGCCACTTAGATTGGCTCGGAGAATTCCTCTCTCTCATCCTAAAGCAATCTCACCAAAGACAAAGCCACCTGGCTCACAGGCAGCTCCTGAAACACAAAGCGTGGTAGCTTCGCGCCGAATTCTCCCGGACTTTCCCTTCGTAATGAAAAGAGGCTTCAAGTGCAGTGTAACTCTCCTTCAGAAGGGTTTTAAGACCTCCTTGAACACGGCCAGAAGGGGATACAGGACCCCTTTGTACAAAAGGTCTACTCTAAGCGCCCAGTCTAACTAACAGTGCTCGTGATATCACTACATGGTCTTAAAACCCCAACACAAAGCAACAGAGATTTTTCTTTTCCTATTTGTGAACTCCTAATGTTTTCCTGTGCATGTGCTGATAATCAGGACAATAAATTTAATCACAGTAGTAATATGGTTTCCACAGACCTTCTGAGCTGTTTGTTGCCTCTCCCAGCCCCCCTCAGGTCATGCTGGAGAATGTTGATTTAGTTATAACCTTTTCCATAGGGAAACACAAGCGCCGGTCACAATAAGGCATCAATAATAAACTGAGTCCTAAGGAGGCCAATTCTGTTTCCTAGGATCCCTGAGAATTTCTCAAACACTGATGAATTGCATCATACCTCAGCCTTTACAAGATGCCCAGATACTACTGTGATTACTACTTGTGTAGAGAAGACAGAGAATCACAGAACATTAGGGATGGACTGGAAGGGACCTCTAAAGATCATCCAGTACAACCCACCTGTCACAGCAGGATCACCTAGATCAAGTCACACAGGAACATGGCCAGGTGGGTTTTAACTGTCTCCAGAGAAGGAGACTCCACAACCTCCCTGGGCAGCCCCTTCCAGTGCTCTACGACCCCCACTATGAAGAATTTCCTTCTCGTATTGTTGTGGAACCTCCTCTGTTCCCACTTACCTCCGTTGCCCCTTGTCCTATCACTGGATGACACTGAGCAGAGCCTGGCTCCACCCTCCTGACACCCACCCTTCCGTATTTGTCAACATTCATGGGGTCACCCCTCAGTCTCCTTTTTTCCAAGCTCAAGAGACCCAGCTTGTTTTCTCATCAGGGTGATGCACTGATCCCTCCATCATCTCTGTGGTTCTGCGCTGGACTCTCACCACCAGCTCTGTGTCCATCTGGTACTGAGGGGCCCAGAACTGGACACAATATTCCAGATGTGGTCTCAACAGGGCAGATCAGAGGGAGTAGAAAACCTCTCTGAATCTACTAACCACCCCCCTTGTAATCCAGCCCACAAGATGCCCCACAAGAGCCCACTGCTGGATCCTGGCCATCCTGCTGGCCACCAGAACACCCAGGTCACTTTCTTCAACAGATCAGTCCCCAGCCTTTACTGGTACATGGGTTGCTCTTGCCCAGATGCCAGACTCTACACTGCCATTGTATTTTATTCAATTTCTAGAACGAGATTTAGGATTATCAACACTTTATAGATTAAGTTAAATTTCCAAGACACTCCTAAATATGACTTGAATAACCACTGATATCAAGCAGAACTAAGGACACTTGGCACCCTGTAGCCACATGTGCCTTTTCCAACTAAGAGTAAAAGCTGGTGACAGGAGTGGGAACTGAGCTAAGACTCTCCTGAAGAAGTTAATGTATAGGAAATACACCGAGTAAAATGGATCTGGAAAAACCGTACCCAGTGAAAAAAACCATCTCTGGCCTCAGGACACCCCAAAAGATTGTTTCACACACGGAGGTAAATTCTCCAGCCCAATTTGACTAAAGAAAGAAACTAAATTAACTCCACCCCTGTTTCCAGCCATTTTGCAGTTGGCCAGAAGGAATCACCATCACTGACCCTGCCTTAAAATGTGAAGGCAAATGAACGCTTAGATGTAGTGTTGGGGGATCTGGTTTAGGGGTGAACTTGTAGAATAGGATTGATGGTTGGACTGGATGATCCCAAAGGTCTTTTCCAACCTGAATGAGTCTATGATTCTATGAATGAAAGCTGATGCTTCTACTGTCACATCAAGTCCAAGCTGACTTTAGCTGGAGATAACTGGTGTTACCTCAAACGTTAGGAAGCTCCTTCTCACAGAAAGGGTGATCACAGCCTGGAATGGACTGCCCAGGGCAGTGGTGGAGTCCCCATCCCTGGAGGTGTTTAAGGACAGCCTGGCTGTGGTCTGGCTGATGTGGTGGTATCAGGTCATAGACTGAGCTTGATGAGCTCAGGTCTTTTCCAGCCTCAGTAACTCTGTGTGAATTACAAGTCTCATTCACATGCAGAACTACAGGCTGCCCAGAAGGTTGTGGAGTCTCCTTCTCTGGAGATGTTTAAGACCCACCTGGACGTGTTCCTGTGTGACTTGGTCTAGGTGATCTTGCTGTGGCAGGGGGATTGGACTGGATGATCTTTTGAGGTCCCTTCCAATCCCTAATGATTCTATGACACAAAGCTCCTATTTACATCAGTGGAAACAGAAACCAGTATGGAAAAGGACAGTAGCGTTTTCCTCAGCCGATGTAAATCATGTCAACCTACTGCCTTTAATACAACAGCAGTAGGGAATTTTTTACTTCAGATATTCAAGTTTAAGGGTGGAATAATATTCACTTAAAAAAATTAAACCCACTTAGTTAATTTTAAAGGTATTTCTCCTCCTTGCTCCCTAAGAAGCGTAGCTACGCTGACTTGGTCTAGGGGATCCTGCCCTGGCAGGATCCTTCCAATCCCTATTGTTCTATGATTCTGTGATCTAGAGGACCCTGCTCTGGCAGGGGGATTGGACTAGATGATCTTGCAAGGTTCCTTCCAATCCCTAACGTTCTGTGATTCTGTGATACTCTGCCCTCGAGTAGCGACTACACTCACTTCCTCACGTTCATAATGCAAGACACAGCAGAGCGCGCGGCCGTCTCTGCCTCTCATTGTCAGGTTTTCAGAACTCACCCACTGTAATTCCTGCAAGTGGAACCGGAATAGCTAATAAAAACTGTGTTAGGACCATAAAACCCGCACGCGGGGCGGCGGCGGCGGGGGGAGACACGGCTAGCTCTTGGGTAAGCAGGCACTTTTATTACGAGGCATTTAAAAAGCCTGACAGCTCACGCGCTGCGAACTACGCGCCTTCCGAGGAAATTATAATAGCTAATGAGGTTTGGGGCTGCTTATACATTATATTCAGCGCCTTCCAGGGAGACAGATGCAGCATTCTGCATCCCTTCTCTGCGCAATATGAATTCAGATGGTGGCTGACAGGGATGGATTTGGAAGGAAGATTTATCTCCAAGTACATTTCCATGTTTACACGCTCAGCATAATTTTTCATACCCATGTTTAACCATTACTCCTCCTCGGCGGCAGAAGTCAGGCCCTTCGTTCAGGGAAATTCCTCACTGTAATGAAAGGCAACATAAAGATCCCCTGTGAATGTGTTTATAACTTTACAGCGCGTCGCTGAAGTTCTGGTAATTCATTCATTTCAATAGAGCCAAGCGTCAGGTCCGGCAGTTTGGTCACAACAATCCCCTGCAGCGCTACAGGCTTGGGGAAGGGGGGCTGGAGAGCAGTCTGGCAGAAAGGGACCTTCAGGATTCTAACTGACAGGCGGCTGAATATGAGCCAGCAGGGTGCCCGAGTAGCCAAGAAGGCCAGTGGCATCCTGGCCTGGATTAGAAACTGTGTGTCCAGCAGGAGTAGGGAGGTGATGGTACCCCTGTACTCAGCACTGGTGGGGCCACACCTAGAGCACTGGGCCATTTTGGGCACCTCAGTCCAAGGGAGACATCTAGGTGCTGGAGCAAGTGCAGAGGAGGGCAATGAAGCTGGTGAAGGGCTGGAGAATCAATGTGATTGAGAGAGTTGAGGCTGTTTAGTTTGAGGAAGAGGAGGCTGAGGGAGACCTCATCGCTCTCCATCACAAAGGACATTGTAGGGATGTTGGTGCTGGTCTCTCCTCTCAAGTCATTAGCGACAGAACCAGAGGGAAGGGCTTCAAGCTTAACAGGGGAGGTTTAGACTGGACATCAGGAAAACATGTTTCATAGAGAGAGTGGTCAGGCAGTGGGATGGGCTGCCCAGGGTGGTGGTTGAGTCCCCATCCCTGGATGAGTTTAAAAGTCGCTTAGATGTGGTGTTGGGCGATCTGGTTTAGGGGTCAACTTGTAGAGTAGGGTTGCTGGTTGGACTCTATGATCTCAAGGGTCTTTTCCAACCTGAATTATTCTACAATTATGCTAAAGGTGGAAGCGTCCACACAGTATTAATGCTTGCAAAAATTATTAGCCAAACTAGGAATTTTATTAGCCAGCTTTTCATGTTAGATGAGGTCTGTTGGGATTTCGCTGTGCAAATGTTTACTTCATGTTCTGACAATTCTTTTAAGTAGCCCAAGATATCACTGTATTCGATGATGATTTAATCCTGCTATTAAGCCCTGACACATTTTAGGCTGAATTGGTTCTTCCTACAAAGAAAGACTGAACTTTCTGCTAAAGAACAATGGAAAAAAAGAATCCCCTTTCAATTAAGAAACAAAAGTCCACCTCTGCAAGGTCTGAAAGATCATAAAATTATTCATGCTCTGCTTGCTTGCATGAAATAAATACCTTCATGTAAACAAATTGTGAGGAGGAGCTGCTTTTGAGAACAAACTCAGATTCTAAGTATCTGCAAGTTCTCCTGCCGCAGAGCACAGCATCGCGGGGAAGTCTCAGCGGTTGTTGTAAAATGACCAGTATTTAACTGGTAGTTGTGGTGTCAGGAAGGCTGTAGGAATTGGGAGTCACACTCTTGACCTGCGGTCTCCACTAAGTGGCAATGAGAGTGAGTTCCAGCGCAGTTAGTAAACTTTCTTACCTCTAGGAAAGCGTGTGAGGCCCACACTCACACTGTTGTCCTGCTGCAAGGCTGCCCTGCAGCAACTGTGAAATTATCCACAGGATCATAGAATCATTTGGCTGGAAAGGACCTCCAGGATCATCAAGTGCAGCCCTCATAGAATCATTAGGGATTGGAAGGNTTGAACTGAGGGACCCAGAACTGGACACAATACTCCAGATGTGGTCTCACCAGTGCAGAGTAGAGGGGGAGAAGAACCTCTCTTGATCTGCTAACTATCCCCTTCTGATCCACGCCAGGATGTTGTGTATTTGACTGCTGAATTGCTGAAGTCCTACAGACTGAGCCCTCTCGTCCTGTCACTAGTTGCCTGAGAGAAGAGCCTGAACCCCACCTGACTACAACCTCCCTTCAGGTAGTTGTATAGAGGGAGAAGATCCTCACTGAGTCACCTCTTCTCCAGGCTGAACACCCCCAGCTCCCTTGGCCACTCCTCATCAGACTTCCCTTCCAATAATTTGCTGTAGTATTTCCTATAATTTATGATGACTTTTGATATAATTGATTATTCTTTCCCATAATTGATGATGAATCTAAGGTCTAATCCACACACAGAAATCACAGTGATCTAACTAAATCGGTTTCTAAATCAATTTAGTTAAATTGGAGCAGCTTCCAAGCAAACACAGAAATTGGTTTAAGAATGGCTAATATCATCTTAGCTTAATTCAGTTTTAAGAATGTCTGCACAACAGGCTGGCAATGGTTTTTATTCAATTGATTTAGAAACTAATTTATTTCAACCCATGCATTTTGTGTGGAGGCCAGGATAGAGACACAAGCGCACACTGCACAATCCAACACTTTAAAGGGTGAGTGCTCCCAGGAATTAAAGGAATTAGTTAAAGGTTTTCATTTAATTTGTTAATTAACAGCACATATGCCAGAATAAAGCTAACAAACAATTATGTGCAGGATAGTTTTCCAGCAAAGTAGTTGATCTGCCATTAGAATTGAAAGTAACTGCGTGTTACAGAGTCACAGAATGTTAGGGATTGGAAGGGATGGACCTTGAAAGATCATCCAGGCCAATCTCCCCACCACAGCGGGATCACCCAGATCAAGTCACACAGGAACATGTCCAGGTGGGTTTTAAAAGTTTCCAGAGAAGGAGAATCCACAACCTCCCTGGGCAGCCCCTTCCAGGGCTCTGTCACCCTCACTGGGAAGAAGTTCCTTCTCATATTGATGTGGAACCTCCTCTGTTCCAGCTCACACCCATTGCCCTTTGTCCTATCACTAGATGCCACTGAGCAGAGCCTGGCTCCTGACACCCACCCTTCACCCTTTCCATATTTATCAACATTCATGAGTTCACCCCTCAGTCTCCTTTTTCCCAAGCTCAAGAGACCCAGCTCCCTCAGCCTTTCCTCATCAGGGAAACGTTCCACTCCCTAAGCAATAAAGTACAAGTAGATTCTAGCAATAGAAAAGGAGGAATTTGAGCTTTCAGAATTACAATCCAGGACTAATCTTTATGTGTGACTTGGTCTAGGTGATCCTGCTGTTGCAGGGGGATTGGACTAGATGATCTTTTGAGGTCCCTCCCAACCCCTAATAATTCTATGATTCTACTTTGATCCAGTAAGTTAATTTGATTCAGTGGTTGTTCAGGTTTCCCAGCAAAGCCCGTGGGATGGGCCTCACTGGTCCCATCTAATGCCTGCTGGGGTGTTAGCCACTCCTCCCAGTTTGGTGCCATCAGCAAACTTGCTGACAGTGCACTCCGTTCCCTCATCCAAGTCATTAATGAACAGTTTGAACAGTCGTGGTCCCAGTACTGACCCCTGGGGGTCTTCACTAGATACAAGCCTCTGGCTAGACTGCAAATACATGGAGACATCTTTGGGCTATTGTGGCTACTGCTCATTTTTCCTTGCATTGCAACAGAGATGGGGAAAAAATTCCTTCAATTTGTCATCTTTGTTTTCCCCCTTTATTTTAGCTTGAGGCTAAATTAATGCCTGACGAATTTAATGCTTATTTCTCTCAACAGATGTGCTACAAAAATAACCCTTTGTTTTGAATATTAATCCTGCAGATTAGTTACTGCTGTGGTGACGAAAACTGAGATGATTCTCCTTCCATCCTTGTTGCCTGCAGCCAGCTAAAGGCATCTGGGTAGCGGCGGAGGACGTACAACATTCCAATGCTTCTAGTGCCAACTCCAAGGCAGGACTTTGGCTTCCTGACACAAGGGCAGTCTTCTTAGCAGCAGTGACCCAACTTTGAAGAGAGGTCAAATGCCTTTTGATCCGAAGGGTATCATAAACCAAGCAGATTAGAAATCCCTCTCTTCTTATGGCTGTGAGCTGGAACATAGGTGGTTCCACATAAATATGAGAAGGAACTTCTTCCCAGTGAGGGTGACAAAGCACTGGAAGGGGCCTAAGAGGAGGCATTGATTCTGTACCCCCACACCCACTGGTTCTGTGCCTGTGCAACTGCGCTGATTTTAATTGTGTGCCCTATCAGCTGCCTCCAGCGCTGCAGAGCTGAGAAGCAGGTCACAGAACACTAGGGATTGGAAGGGACCTCAACAGATCATCTAGTCCTGAATAGCCAATCCCCAAACTACTCTACTCCAAGTATCTCTTGATTTGCATTTCTACCCAGAGGCTCCCTATGTCATGAGAACTACTCAAAACACAGCGTCAGAGTTTTACGCTCCTGACATTTAACAAAACTGAGGGGAAAAAAGCACTTCAGAGTAGGAACTGTGGGGTGGAGTTTGAGCATCAAGAGTCAGTCATATTGTCCACTCACCTCTAGTTCATACATATATATGGAAACAGCTTCTATGCTTCAAAAACCATCAGTTTTTGGATTCCAAATTATTCGCTCCCACTTTCATCCACACCTTCACTTCTACTTTCACCCACCCCTTCACCTCCACTGCCACCCATCCCTTTGCTCCCACTGCCACTGACAGAACAGCAACTTCACATTCACCTGGCAAATGCAATCAGAGAATAAAGACACAAATTTAAGTCAAAACTCTACCTTTCTTAAAGGTCTGGTGGGTGGAGCTCTAACTGGACATCTGGCTCAAGTGCTACCACTTGTTTGAAACCACTCGGCATCATTTCTATGACATGGTCTAGGGGATCCTGCTGTGGCAGGGGGATTGGACTAGATGATCTTTGGAGGACCCTTCCAATCCCTAATGAGTCTATGATTCTATAATTTCCCAATGTGCGAAATGAGGATGATGCAAACACTCTTCCCTCCGTATTTTGTTGGCTTCATCTAAATCCTAAGGTCAGGAATTCTTTCAGTTTGGGTGTGATCTATCAACTCGAGCTATAGCAGTCAAACAATTCATCGCCATCATCTGCCCTGACCATAGGTTGTGGAGTCTCCTTCTCTGGAGATGTTTAAAACCCACCTGGACGTGTTCCTGCGTGCCTTGATCTAGGGAACCCTGCTGTGGCGAGGGGATTGGACTGGATGATCTTTCAAGGTCCCTTCCAATTCTCCTCCTGTACTCAGCACTGGTGAGGCTGAGGGCAGTTGTGAGCCCCCTCACTTCAAGAAAGAGATTGAGGAGCTGGAGCAGGTCCAGAGGAGCAATGAGGCTGGGGAAGGGACTGGAGGGAAAGCCTGATGCAGAGAGGCTGAGGGAGCTGAGGGTGTTTAGCCTGGAGGAGAGGAGAATTCTGTATGGAGATGCTCACATACTGCCAGACACTGCCCTGCTCCTCAGCTGTAGCACTTTGCTGTCACTGTCAGCAATCCATGTATTTCAGGCTAAGGACAAACCTCCCCATTCTTGCTTTATGCAAACAAAGTCAGTAAATGCATTTCATTCGGTTCTAATTGTATGATAAATCCACATTTTTAATGCCTTTTTTTTTCATATTCACTTTCATTTCCTTTTAGCCAATCTAATTTATTAATTAATCAGCTCCCTGAAATATAATTCAACTACAGTGTGTTTCATTTAATGCAATTAAAAAACCCTGAATGTTTTCTGGAGGGGATGTTTCTCAAACGGAGGAGATCTTCCCTTCGGGAACTGCTGAACAATTTTGAGTGGTGTAATCCCGAGAAGACCAGGCTCAGCAGTGAGGAACTTTGTTCATCAATATCTTTCCCATACAGAAGCTCTTTTCTGGACAAAACAAATCACACCTAAACTCTCAGGGACGTCAAAGGGGTTAGAGTTCAAAGGTGCTACAGGTAAATAAGGAATCGCAGAATCATTAGGGATTGGAAGGGACCTCAAAAGATCATCCAGTCCAGTCCCCCTGCCACAGCAGGATCACCTAGACCAAGTCACACAGGAACACATCCAGGTGGGTTTTAAACATCTCCAGTGAAGGAGTCTCCACAACCCCCCTGAGCAGCCCGTTCCAGTGCTCCCTCATCCTCACCGTGAAGGAAGCAACAACATTCACTCCTTGCAGGAGGGCCAGCACCCAGTCCAGTCGAATACGTCATGCCAATCCATCTGGGATTCCACAGAATCAGAGAAACTAGGGATTGGAAGAGATCTCGAAAGATCATCCAGTTCAATCCCCCTGCCAGAGCAGGATCACCTAGACCAAGCTGCACAGGAACATGGCCAGGCAGGTTTTAAATCCACTAGAGATGGAGACGCCACAACCTCCCTGGGCAAACTCTCACTTTGCTTCCCCTGCCAACGACCCCCTACTTAAATGTCATTTAAGTCATTTAAGTGTTGGTAGGAAGGAATTTCATCAAGTGCAATGGAATGTTTAGAAAAGTGTTTTAAATTATGTGGGACCTGAGCACGACACTAATGGAATAAGGGATGGAGATTGTATTTGGTTTAGCTGGGATGGAACTGACCCTTCCCAGGACATCTCTCACAGTGCTCTGTGTGTGGTGGTAGCTGGAGGGGTGCTGATAACACCCCAGTGTTTTGGTCACTGCTGAGCAGGGCTCACACAGCACCAAGGCTGGGAGGTTTTCCTCCCCTAACACTCTGCCCAGTGTAGGTTGAGAGCTGGGCTGGGCCAGCGAACCCAAACTGACCCAGAGGGATATTCCAGACCATCTGGCATCAGCCAAAAGTGAGGGGAAATAAGGAGTGAGGCAGGGACGTTCATTGGTAGTGTCTGTCCTCATCACTCAGGCCAGGTGGTTACAGGAAGAACTGTCCTAAGAGGAGTCTTACAAAGGGTTTCACAAAAGCCACACTGTAGACCAGACTTACTGCTGCTGAGGTCAGCAAATGTGAAGGCTCAGGCCCACACACAGCCTTCGTAGCCAATGTGCCTGCACGCTACCAGAGCCCCCTGGACAGAGCCTTGTATGAAACAGCTTTGGTTCATCTGCTGCACAGGACTAGGTGGGACATCATTTGTGCAGCAGATCATCCAAGTAGATGGTCAAAGCAGCTGCTTTGACTGCAGCAACCACCTGGTGCCTGTTGCAGCAGATGCAGCCATGCGAGGAAGTGACTGTGCAGGTGGCTAGTGACCTCTCTGCCATCAGCTCACTGCACCATCACACCCATCATGCTTCACAACAGGCTGAAAGAACCTCTGTGCCTCTTTCAAGGCCCTGGGAGCAGCTTGCAGCAAAACCCAACACGGGATTTGTTTCCTCTTCTCTCATCCTACGTTGATCCTCCACTCAAAACAGAACTCTTCACATCAGCTCACTTTTCTGAATCAATAAAGAGATGGAAAGAGCAGACCTGCTGCTACTCCTACCAAACCAGAACTAAATCTAAAAACTAGGTCTAGCAGCAGCTGCCAAGTTGAACGCAGCATCAGCATCACCGTCCTCTCAAGGCCAGCTGTCCTTTCCTTTTACTGTCATCTCACACAGGTTGTGAGCAAAAAAGCTACTGACCCATTGGCTCAGCCTTTAAAAGCCTCTAGATGGAATGTGGCAACACAGGCTGCCTGTGATCACACTCCAAGTCAAATCATGGGCTGTTCAGCAATGGGACCTCATTTACTGTATTAAATTCATCCCAATCTTTTCTGCTTAGCTGAAGATTAGGAGGCTATGGATGAATGGAGAGGTCAGGAGCTGACGACTTCCCTTGTAGGTGAAAACAATTAAATAAGCCATGCTGCAGTAATGTTAAAACCCAGGCCGGGGTCGGGCTCTTCTCACAAGCATCTAGTGACAGCAAAAGAGAGCAGGGCCTAAAGCTACCAGGGCTGGTTAGGTTGGATGTCTGGAAGCCCTTCCTCATGGAAAGGGTGATCGGAGATAGGAATGGACTGCCCAGGGCAGTGGTGGAGTCCCCATCGCTGGACGTGTTTTAGGACAGCCTGGCTGTGGCCCTTAGTGCCCTGGTCTGACTGATGTGGTGATGTTAGGTCCTGGGCTGGGCTGGATGAGCTCAGAGGGCTTTTCCAGCCTCAATCATTCTGTGATTCTGCGTAGTAAAGCAGACTTCATCACGCGCAGTAACGGCAGCATTCACCTGCCAAGAGCTGCTGGCTTGAACGCACTGCTGAGGGACCCTCTATTTTATGGCAAAATACAAATGCAAGGGGGGAAAAAACATCTGCACTGCACAAACAACAACATTAGTCTGCTCCACACTTCAGAAACATCCACGGAAAGGAGAACCATGAGAAGATTAAAAAAATTATGTTCCAGATGACCCTGCTCTGGCAGGAGGATTGGACTAGATGATCTTTCGAAGTCCCTTCTAATCTCTAATGTTCTGTGATTTAAAGAAATGTTTCAGTTCTAGGTGATCCTGCTGTGGTAGGGGGATTGGACTAGGTCTTTCGGGGTCCCTGCCAGTCCCTAATGTTGTGTGATTCTATCTGATATCTGGGGTTTAAGCATTGGATGGAGATGAATCATAGAATCATTAGGGACTGCAAGGGACCTCAAAAGACCATCCAGTCCAATCCCCCTGCCACAGCAGGATCACCTAGACCAAGTCACACAGGAACATGTCCAGGTGGGTCTTAGACATTTCCAGTGAAGGAGACTCCACCACCTCCCTGGGCAGCCCCTGCCAGTGCTCTGTCACCCTCACTGTGAAGAACTTCCTTCTCAGACTGATGTAGAACCTCCTATGTTCCAGCTCACAATCACTGCCCCTCGTCATGACATTGAGCAGAGCCTGCCTCCATCCTCCTGACACCCACCCTTCACACATTTACAGACATTAATGAGGTCACCCCTCAGTCTCCTCTTCTCTAAGCTAAAGAGGCCCAGCTCCCTCAGCCTCTCCTCATAAGGGAGATGCTGCACCTCCCTCATCATCCTTGTTGCCCTACGATGGACTCCCTTCAGCAGCTCCACATCCCTCTTGAACTTCTCATTCTTTATACAAAACACCCTTCTGCTAGCAAACAGCAAATCTGAGAGGAGAAAAACTGGAAGATGCCACTAGGTTGGTGCTGTACATGACTTGTTGGGATGATAAAGAGTGCTGAGCACCTAAAACACTACTGACATTTCAATGGGTGGTGAGAGTGTTCAGCGCTCCGTCAGAACCAGGCTCATTTCCTTTGGAAATGAGAGAGCAGCCCCCAAGAGACAGCAAAGCTTTCTGCTGAGGTGGAGAGCATTTTAATAGAGTCAGCAAAGTAGTAAATGAAAAGGGAAATTAGGAGAAGACACTCTGTGTGTGTGTGTCTGAGTTGCATAACAGCATCCCAGGCAAAACACAGCCAGCCACAGTACTTCCTCAGATAAGGTTAATGAGAACTCAGCCTGGCCCCAGGGCACAGCTGTCCTCTGTGGGCTGTGCAAGGAAAAAGCACCCATTCCCTCTCCTACAAACATTTCTGCTGGAAACAGAATCACAGAGCATTAGGGACTGGAAAGAACCTCGAAAGATCACCCAGTCCAATCCCCCTGCCACAGCAGGATCACCTAGACCAAGTCACACTGGAGCAAAGTTGGACCTCTCACAGACAGAGAACTAAGGTAACCGAAGAAAAGGAGAGGCAAGTGCTGCAGCAACAGCCATCGCTAACAGCTTTGTCCCAAAACTATAGAGTGGAAGTCCTGACACAGAAACCTAAGCTGAAGTCGACTTCTTTACCCTGTCAAGTGCACATTTTTCTCATTGTTCAACACTTAACAGGAATGACAGCCAAGATTAAATAGCCAGTCATCTTCTGCACCATTATAGCTCCTGCATGATTGCTTCAAATTAAACATAACAGTCAATGAAAGAGTCAATATTTAATTTACTCATTGCAGGTGGCCATGTGGCTCCAGTTATGATATCATTTAATGACACAAATATGGGTGTTTATCATGTTTTGTGAGTCTTCAGAAGATATGGGGCTCCTCCATTTGATGGAATGTCTAGCTTTAAGTCATGTGCAATTCTTAGAGGGTGTCCATTTTCAATGTGTGTTCTTTTCACCTGCTTTTCTGGGTGCTCACTGTCAGTGAGGAGGGATAAGGGTGCTGTGAGAGTCTCCAAACACCTAGTGAGCAGTTGTGACAGCACCTGTATTTGCACTAATCTAAGAGCACCAGCTGGCTAGCTAGTTGTGCAGAATGTTGGGATTTAGAAGAACCCAATATGAGAGTCCAGGGCAAGCAGAGTTAACTCCCGCTCATTTCACAGACTCACAGAACATTAGGGATTGGAAGGGACCTCGAAAGATCATCCAGGCCAATCCCCTGCTACAGCAGGATCCCCTAGACCCAGCCACACAGGAATATGTCCGGGGGGGTTTTAAATATCTCCAACGAAGAAGACTCCACAACCTCCTTGGGCAGCCCCTTTCAGGGCTCTGGCACACTCACTGGGAAGAAGTTCCTTCTCAGATTAATGTGGAAGCTCCTCTCTTCCAGCTCACACCCATTGCCCTTTGTCCTAGCATTAGATGCCACTGAGCAGAGCCTGGCTCTGTCCTCCTGACCCCCACCCTTCACATATTTATCAACATTAATGGGGTCACCCCTCAGTCTCCTTTTTTCCAAGCTCAAGACACCCAGCCCCCTCAGCCTTTTCTCACCAGGGAGGTGTCCCACTCCCTTCATCATCTTTGACCCTACTGGTTTCCTTACATAAATGCCATTACACAACTAGGGGAGTCCAACCAGAAACATTTTGGTGACACTCATGACCGACCTTTCGGCTACATAAGAGTTCACCAACTGAAGACAGATCATTTTCATCCTGTTTTTAAAGGAGAAAACAACCAGCAATTGCACTGCTCCCTTTTAATGAGCACGATGCTACAGTACTTTGCTCTTGGTGAGGACTGCTTTGAGTGAAATAAAACACAAACCTCAGCTCTGGAATAAAACAGACTTCACACTGAAACCTCTCCCCTGTAACATGAGGCTTCTCCACAATGTCAAGAGTTAGTGCTGCATAAGAAACATCATAACTGCAACGGACAGTTTCTCTCTTGCTTAAAGGTCAGAAATTAGAAGGAAATGACACAACTTACTGCACATTCAACTTCCTCTCATCCTCTCTCTTCTGAGATGAGACTGGTGGTCAAAGCTGACAATGTCCACACCTCAGAGATGTATTGACCTGCATTCAAGTGGCTCCCCAGGGATAGGGGAAGGGAGTGAGGGGGTATTTGTAGAAGACAGGAAGGCTAGCGAGCACCAGCTGAAAGCTGCAACAGATCATCAGCAGACAAGCACAAAGATTTAAGCCCTTCCCTGCCCCTGAAAAGCTACAGGAGCTCATCTGTGCTCTGGGACCAAGGCAGCGTGGCAGGGGGTTGCCTGAGGATGGTCTCTACCACTCCTTAGTCCCCTGTGGATTTCTGACTGCCGAAAGATGCAGCTGAGCTTTTCCAACATGGCCTAGAACAGAGACCCTTCTCCACTCTGTCTGTTGGCAGCACATGATTGCTGGCTGCACACAGGCTCAGCTGCAGGAGCTCACACATGAGAGAGATCTGCACAACTCTTGCTCCCCACAGGCTTCAAGCAAGGACTCCTGTGCTTACAGCTGATACTCGTAGGCAAGACTTCACAAACCCAGGAGCCAGGCTCTGCTCAGTGGCACCCACTGATAGGACAAGGGGCAGTGGGTGTCAGCTGGAACAGAGGAGATTCCACATCAATCTGAGAAGGAACTTCTTCCCAGTGAGGGTGCCAGAGCCCTGGAAGGAGTCACCCATGGAGGGTTGTGGAGTTTCCTTCTCTGGAGACGTCTCAAACCTGCCTGGACATGACTGGATCTAGGGGATCCTGCTGTGGCAGGGGGATTGGACTAGATGATCTTTTGAGGTCCCTTCCAATCCCTAATGATCCTATGATTCTATGATGACAAAAGTGTCCTCTCTACCTGCCTGCAAAACAAAATCTAGCTCAGCCCTAAGACAGCAGCACAACCTGTGCTCTTATTGTCTAGTCAACAGAGGTGGTCTCAGAAAACATGTTGTTGTTTGCTGTGATTCAGTTAAAAAGCTGCTTTGGGATTAATTTGGGTGGCAATCTGCTCTGCTGCTTGTGTGTTTGCATATACTTGCTTGGAATTCCATGTGTTGTAGATGTCATCACAGCACACACAGTTATCATACTTTGCTTTCTGTTCGCGTGAAAAGATCTGGCTGGAAAGAACAGGCATCCTTCACAAAAACATCTCTCTCTGGAAGTCAGAGTCTCTATTTCCATCGCAAACACTTCAATTGATTCCCCCTCTACCAAAACAAAAAGCTTCCCTGGTTGTCTCCATCAGAAATATCTCTCTTTACATTTTTTAATCAGACCAAACCTATTTCCTGCTGTGGCAGGGGGATTGGACTAGATGATCTTTCGAGGTCCCTTCCAATCCCTAAGGATCTTTCGAGGTCCCTTCCGATCCGTAATGATTCTATGATTCTATGATTTCTGATCTTTATTAAAGTGACAGAGCGACGAGCTTGATGCTACGAAGCTTTTTTCTGCTTCACGACGCTGGGAATGTCGACTAGTTTTTTATGGTGCATTGAATTTCCAGGTGTAAACACGGGCTGATGATCACTGGAGGAGGGTGAGCGCAGCAGTCGAAGGGAGAATGTTGTAGCCATATGCTCCTTCTCCTAAAGCTGCTGCTGCAGTCAGTAAAAGGCAGCATTTCATATTTGCAGCAGTATGAAAATAAAACTGTGCCCTCTTGCTGCTCAGAGGTCAGGTTTTGCTCCTCTGAACTTTGTAAGTCTCTGCCAGTCGTGGGTGTGTTGTTTACATTGGGGTGGGCACATTGATGATCCCGGGAAGAAGCTACAACATTAACAACAGGGTGGCCAGACTGTAGCCTTGCCCCAAGCACCAGGGATAGCTCAGTCTCCTCAGCATCAGCACTGGCAGAGGATTAAATCTCTGCTTCCCCTCTGCTCTAAGGGATAGCAATTTGCTGCTGATGTACAGCAGCAGGAAACTCCAACGCGCCAACCTCGCTCAGTAGTGCTTATCCATACCGTTGGGTGACTGCATAACCCTCTCCCACTCCTCCATCTGCCTCAACATGGCCCTGGGAAGAGGCAGGAGGAGGTGCAGTGCACCTGCGTGTCCGGATGGAAGTACTGCTCCTGGGATTTGCAGGTCAAAGGATGGGGAGAGACTTTTTAGGATGTCAGGTAGCGACAGGACTAGGGGGAATGGAGCAAAGCTGGAGATGGGGAGATTTAAACTGGATGTGAGGAGGAAGTTCTTCACTGTGAGAGTGGTGAGAGCCTGGAATGGGTTGCCCAGGAAGGTGGTGGAGGCTCCGTCCTTGGAGGTGTTTAAGGCCAGGCAGGATGAGGCTCTGGCCAGCCTGGTCTAGGGTGGGGTGTCCCAGCCCATGGCAGGGGAGTTGGAACTGGATGATCCTGTGGTCCCTTCTAACCCTGACTGACTGTGTGACTTGGTCTGGATGATCCTGCTGTGGCAGGGGGGTTGGACTAGATGATCTTTCGAGGTCCCTTCCAATCCCTAATGTTCTGTAATTCTGTGAGTCTACCCCAGGCTCTTGCACAGGCCACTGTACCCCATCAGGCTCTCTGGTGATCTTGCACCTCATGCCAATAGATCACAGAGTGGTAACTGCACAGGGGTATCTCTGAACGCAAACCCGTGACCTCAGACAAGAAAGAGTGACTACGCTCAGCACGATCAACCAAGACAGTACATTCTAACGACCAGGTAGCTTAGACCAGTGTTTCCCAGTGCATGCTGTGGAGTAGATCACAACAGAGAACTCGCTGTGCATAGAAGAGATAGCCTGTTATCACTCTGCAGCTTGTCTTTCACACCACACGCACCGCTCACCACACAACTGGAGCACAGCGTAGCTATTTTATTCAGCTGGCCTGCCACGAAAACTCAATTTAAAAACTGCATGATTATGACTTGTGGATATGGGTCCCATTAACCAGCTCCTTGTCACTTCCTATAAGCCCCATTTCAGCAGTTTTTCTTTACTTCTTCCCCCTTCTCTGCTCTCTCAATCTCACTAAACTTTTTCTATTTGCTCTGCTATACTTTTGCCATCACTCTGGCATTTTAAGACAGGAGGTGCATTTTCAGAAGGCTGGAGAGGCATTTACTTGCTTAATATGAAGGGATGGGGGAGAGGAATCTCTTCAGGGGGTTTACACAGACTTTGCTGCTCTCCAGGACTTGCCATTACTCAACAATATAGCATGGACACTAACTAGAAAACTCAAAACCTGACATGTTAGGGTTCTCAGTGCTCAGGCAGATCATTTTATACCATCAGAATGTGAGACATCAATGTCCTTTAGCACTAGGTTACATTTTTGGGGAGTTGGCTGTTTACACCTCGCTGGTCATCCTGTTTCTTCTGTTCCCCTACCTCCTTCTCATCTACCTGGTCTTTACAGAATCACAGGCTATTAGGGATTGGAAGGGACCTCCAAAGATCATCCAGTCCAATCCCACTGACACAGCAGCATCCCTTAGATCAAGTTGCACAGGAACATTTCCAGATGAATTCTCAATATCTCCAGAGAAGGAGACTCCACAACCCCCCTGGGCAGCCCCTTCCAGGGCTCTGGCACCCTCAGTATGAAGAAGTTCCTTCTCACATTCCTATGGAACCTCTTCTGTTCCAGCTCACACCCATTGCCCCTTGTCCTATCATTGGGTGCCACTGCGCAGAGCCTGGCTCCATCCTCCTGACACCCACCCTTCACATATTTATCACCATGAACAGGGTTACCCCTCAGTCTCCTTTTTTACCAAGCTCAAGAGCCCCAGCNCTTTTTTTCCAAGCTCAAGAGCCCCAGCTCCCTCAGACTTTCCCCATCAGGGAGATGCTCTACTCCCTTCATTATCTCTGTGGCTCTGCACTGGGCTCTCTCCAGCAGTTCTGTGTCCTTCTGGAACTGAGGAGCCCAGAACTGGACACAATATTCCAGTCTCACCAGGGCAGAGTAGAAGGAGAGGACAACTTCTCTCTATGTACTAGCCACCCCTCTTCTAATCCACCCCAGAATGCCATTGGCCTGCTTGGCCACAAGGGTCCATTACTGGCTCATGGCCATCCTGCTGGCCACCAGGACCCCCAGGTCCCTCTCTCCTAGATCTCAACTCTTTGCTAACTCTTTTGTCAAAGCTCTGCCAACCCTTCCCTTTCAACCTCTTTCTCTTTTTCCATCTAGGACTTTTCTTCCAGCTGATTTAAAAACAGAATGCTCCGAGCTGGAAACATGGGAAGCATTATAAAGCCTTTAATACTTTCAGCCAACAAATATTAACTTATTTTATGCTTATTTTACTTCAGCACAGTTCCAGCTCACACACACACTCAGCAAGGCAGAGTCTGGAGACTTTTATAGTCTTTGTAGCGTGCTCTTTCAATTTCCAGCTGGGATCATGGCCTGAAGGCTCCCTGAACTTACACCACAGCCTGAAAGCCAGGGAAAAGTGGAGAGCCAAACTGACCTACATTTCTCTCATCACTCCTGAGCTTGACAGAGAATCAGGCGGACTGGAGTCAGAATCTCCTTCGGCAGAATCCTTTGGCTTCTCTCTCTGCTCTCAAAACTGCACTACTGAGGGAGGAATCATAGACTCATTAGGGATTGGAAGGTACCCCAAAAGAACACCTAGTCCAACACAGCAGGATCACCCAGACCAAGTCACACAGGAATGTGTCCAGGTGGGTTTTAAATGTCTCCAGTGAAGAAGACTCCACAACCTCTCTGGGCAGCCTGTTCCAGTGCTCTGTCACCCTCACTGGGAAGAAGTTCCTTCTCGTATTTATATGGAACCTCCTCTGTTCCAGCTCACACCCGTTGCCCCTCGTCCTATCACTAGATGACACTGAGCAGAGCCTGGCTCCATCCTCCTCACACCCACCCTTCAAATATTTCTAGACATTAATGAGGTCACCTAATAACTAAGTATGGTGCTCTGGTAAGGGGTGAGTCCTGGCAGGCAAGTGACACAGGCTGGAGGGTTTGTGTGATGGGAAGACTTGGTGCCAAATGGGACTTGGTTTCTAAGAGGTTGCTGTTGGCATTTTTACAGGTCTGTAGTAAACTAAAAAGAATGGAGTAACACAAGTGCTTCTCTGTGTTGGGTGATTGCACTTCTCAAAACAAATGCTGTTAGCGGAAACCAGTGAGCGTAAAGGGAGTATCTCCTTCATCCTAATGCACTGTCTAGGAGAACACGGCCAATACCAAGTCAATTTGATGCCAATAACATCCATTCTTCCTACCGTTTACTTCTACTTTGCTCAGCTTACGCATTAAAAGATCAGTTTCCAGTTATAGACAGGCTGTCATAATGCTGCTGGAGCTTGGAACTTGGCACTAAAGCAGTATCAATCCTGGCAGTTAGGGGCATTTCAGTCCCAGGCTACTAAAACTGAGATATAAGACAGAGGGTAAACAAAGTCTTGACTCTCAGCCCTTGTTTGAGTGTAAAGAACAACAACAATCTGTCAGTGATGCCTGCTTTTAGGATTTACACATCTCAAGAAGGAATTCTAAGACTGCTGACCCAACATCTCTCCCCTAGCACTTGGTTTGCATGGGTAAAATTACTGTTGTCAACAGGGCCATTGCTAATTTCAATAAACATGAAACCATCAACTTGGTGGCCCTGTGCTGGACTCCACAACTCCCCTTGGCAGACTCTTCCAGGCCTCTGTCAGCTGGATATTGTTTATTATTATATATTTATCAACATTCATGGGGTCACCCCTCAGTCTCCTTTTTCCAAGCTCAAGAGACCCAGCTCTCCCAGCCTCTCCTCAGCAGGGAGATGCTCCGCTCTCTTCATCATCTCTGAGCTTGACTCTCTCCAGCAGTTTGTGTGTCCTTTAGGAACTGAAGGGCCCAGAACTGGACACAATATAGAATCATAGAATCATTAGGGATTGGAAAGATCATCTAGTCCAGTCCCCTTGCCACAGCAGGATCACCTAGACCAAGTCATAGAGTCAGTCAGGGTTAGAAGGGACCACAGGATCATCTAGTTCCAACTCCCCTGCCATGGGCAGCGACACCCCATCATAGATCAGGCTGGCCAGAGCCTCATCCAGCCTGGCCTTAAACACTTCCAAGGATGGGGCCTCCACAACCATATTCCATGCCTTCACTGGGAATCAGACAATGCTCACACTGAAAAAGACTGAAATCTGCAAAGAAGAAGCCGAGTCCTAGTTTCCACCCTTGTACTCTAACCACAAGAAAGAACTTTCCATAAGTATTTGTGAATGAAGAACTTAAAGAACTCAGGCTTCATGTCAATAGTCACACAACTGGAAGGTAAAGCTGGTTCACAGGAGAACATTACACAACTGAAACCCACAGCAAGGTAGTTCTCTCTCAGCTTGGTCATTGATTTCTCTGGCAATAAAAAGGTAACTTTTCACAGAATCACAGAACATGAGGGATTGGAAGGGACCTTCAAAGATCATCAACTCTAATCCTCCTGCAATAGCAGGATCACTTAGACCAAGTCACATAGGAACATATCCAGGTGGGTGTTAAACATCTTCAGAGAAGGAGACTCCATGTGGGATGACTAAGGAAAAATACTGTTTTGTAGGCTTGGTAAAGACAGACTAGCCCAATGTCATCTTAAGCAAACAGAATCACACAGAATCACAGATTTCATGAATTATTGAATCATAGAGAATCATAGAATCACTGAATTATTGAGGCTGGACAAGAGCTTTGAGCTCATCGAGCCCAGAGCTCATCAAACCTGACATCACCACATCGTCCAGATCAGGGCACTAAGGGCCACAGCCAGGCTTTCCTTCAAAACTTCCAGGGATGGAGACTCTGCCACTGCCCTGGGAAGTCCATTCCAAGGGCTGATCACCCTTTCCATGAGGAAGGGCTTCCTAACATCCAATCTAACCCTCCCCTGGGGCAGCTTCAGGCCCTGCCCTCTCATTCTACTTGCTTGACAGAAGAGCCCAGCCCCTAACAGACTACAACCTCCCTTAAGGTAGTTGTAGAGAGGGATGAGGATTTTCTACACAAAATCCTGCAGTAGTTAACCATCAAAAAGAACTATCCATGTTGCAGGCGGATTGGACTAGATGATCCTAGAAGGTCCCTTCCGATCCGTAATGATTCTATGATTCTATGATCTAGCTGTGACGATCACTCCTGATACAGGAACAGAAGCATCTGGCCCCAAAAAACTAGTGTCTCATGTTGAAAAAAAAATCATTTCTTTCTTGAGCTTCATTTTCTCCTTTAATTACCATCCTTTTGTGGGATTAAGCACCTTCTCAAAAGAGGGGAAAAAAGGGGGCCTTGTAGTACTTTGAAGAAACTTTGAGCATCCCATGTGCTAAAAGACACTATTGGAGCATAAATATTACTTTTTACAAAGCAAGAAGAGCTTTGATCTCTTTGCTGCAGTTAATTGGTTCATTTTGCTATGTCAGAGCACTGGGGGGGGTTTGGGGAAACAAAAGACAAACGGCCAGAAATTCTAACAAAGGCCTAAGAAAACCTTTTCTCTTCCTGCATCCTGTTCTTACTCTTCCTATACTGCTCCTGAAAAGCTCAATTTTCAAGGCAAAGGACACCTGGAGGGACTTTATAGGAAAAGCATTTATCTTCTTGAATTCCCCTTTCACAACATTAAACCAATCGCAATGTTAATTAAGCCTTACAACCCGTCCCCCTCTAAATCTATTCCCCTTATTAAAGCACCACAACAAACCACTGATGTGTTCTGAAGATCTGAGTCTAGAGAGAGAGACTTGAGATCTGAGTCTTGACAGAAAGTTTTAGGAGACTTCAACATCTTCCCTATGCAAAGACTGCAGGGATGGAGCTTTGGTTACCCTGCAAGTCCCTCTTTGGAAGCTGATGATGTACAGGCTTGGGCTGCTAGGAAGGACATGCAGTAGTAACTACACTAAACACGTAACACGCAGCAGTAACTACGCTACTACGCACGCAGCGCTAACTACACACAGATTACAGGATCCCAGAATCACAGAACTATTGAGGCTGGAAATACCCTCTGAGCTCATCCAGACCAGCCCAGGACCTCACATCACCACATCAGCCAGACCAGGGCACTAAGGGCCACAGCCAGGCTGTCCTTAAACACCTTCAGGGATGGGGACTCCACCACTGCCCTGAGCAGTCCAGTCCAGGCTCTGATCACCCTTTCCATGAGGAAGGGCTTCCTAACATCCAAGCTAACCCTCCCCTGGGGCAGCTTCAGGCCCTCTTGTCCTGGCACTGGCTGCCTAGGAGAAGAGCACAAACCCCACCTGACTACAACTCTCCTTCATGAAGTTGGAGAGAGGGAGAGGATCCCCCCGATTCTCCTCCATGATAAGAATCCCTAGCTCCCTCAGCCTCTCCTCATCAGACTTTCCCTCCAGTCCCTTCCCCAGCCTTGTTGCTCCTCTGGACCTGCTCCAGCCCCTCAATCTCTTTCCTGAATTGAGGGGCCCAAAACTACCCCCAGTGCTCGAGGGGAGGCCTCCTCAGTGCCCAAGACACGAGGACAATTACTCGTCTCATCTCTGTTTAGCATTTCCAGCCCAGCCTGTGTCTATATTAAAGACAATTTAAAATGGGAGCATTCTCTGCTTTCATCAGCTTTCTGCAGTTACAGATTCTATTAGTTTTTAATTAAAGGAAGTTAGTTCTCTGACAGAAGTGAGTTCTTGGGCAGGAATGAAGCTCAGAACTCAAAGCACAGCACTCAGATGACACCTTCCATGCACCAAGCTTAAAGATAGTCTGTGACAACTGGGGTGCTGCTACACTGATTTACTGTGGCTTCTGCTTCAAGTGGTCGTCAAGGCAAGTTCAGGCATGGTTCATCATTATTATTTCATCAATTACATGCACTATGCTCAGCTGGCAGCCAGGGAAGTAGGCTGTCACAGATGCATCCAAATCCAGGTCAAAAGGGAGTCTTTGTTCTTCCAAACCACTCTACCCCCCTCAAATCCATTGTGGAATGAGCTGTTCCATGCTAATCAAAACAGAAACGGTGGAAACAACCAAACCTTAAGATCAACAAGAAGTTGACCAAGGGGAAGAACATAGAGTACTTTTGTCTCTCTTGTGATTCATGAGGAACACTTTATATTCTTGGGCTCAAAGAAACTTCCATTAAGGAAAAATTCATTACTCAGCACGATTTCAGCAAAATGCCCTTTGAAGCAAAAGACTCCAAAAGAAACCCAATCCAAGGCATTTGAGGAATTTTTTGCTTCCCTACAAATTCTATTGTTTTGCTTTGAGTGCTGGAGACAAATGAACACTAATTGCCCAGTCACTGGAAGGCCCTCTAAACCTCGGCACAACCCAGTGCCTGCGCTACAGGCAGCTCTGCTTTCCCAGGGTACACACTGAGGTGCAGTGACCTCAGCTGACCCAGACCACACAGGTTTTCTTCTGCTCAGAAACAATCATCCACAAAATTCCTTTACAACCACAACTGAAGAGTGACTACAGCATTGCTGCTATTTTATAGCACAGAGCATCACAGAACATTAGGGGTTAAAAGGGACCTCGAAAGATCATCCAGTCCAATCCCCCTGCCACAGCAGGATCCCCTAGATCCACTCACACAGGAACACGGCCACACAGGTTTTAAATGTCTCCAGAGAAGGAGACTCCACAACTCACCTGGGCAGCCCCTTCCAGGCCTCTGGCACCTTCAACATGAAGAAGTTCCTTCTCAGATTGATGTGGAACCTCCTGTGTTCCAGGTGACACACACTGCCCCTTGTCCTGTCGTTGGATGACACTGAGCAGAGCCTGGCTCCATCCTCCTGACACCCACCCTTTCCATATTTATCAACATTAATGTGGTCACACCTCAGTCTCCTTTTCTCCAAGATAAAGACACCTAGCTCCCTCAGCCTTTCTTCATCAGGGAGATGCTCCACTCCCTTCATCATCTTTGTGGCTCTGTGCTGGACTCTCTCCAGCAGTTCTGTGTCCTTCTGGAACTGAGGAGCCCAGAACTGGACTCACCTTTCCTTTTCTCCAAGACCTATACATAACCTTGGTCTTTGGATATGCTGAGAGGTCAGCACTGCTGACCTTTGAAATCTAGCAGCTCTGGAGCTACTTCAAGTTATCGTAGTGTCTGTCCTTACAGACTGCTGGGTACTATTTAAAGCATTGAATGGACCAGAGAGACCTTTCAAAGGAGTTCTGTGTATTTTGCACTTCAGTTTTGTTAGCTCATATTGTAGATAATCTTGTTTTTCCAAGTCATTACATCGATTGTAGCAATGGATGACAAACACATTTTCTTTTGAGAGGTTATCAGCTGACAAATAACTGCCATTTATCTTGGCTCTCCATCTAACGTGTAAGAACTTAGCCCTCATCTTGAGGGAGATGCATCTCTTGAGCTTGGAAAAAAGGAGACTGAGGGGTGACCCCATGAATGCTGATAAATATGGAGAAGGGTGGGTGTCAGGAGGATGGAGCCAGGCTCTGCTCAGTGCCATCCAATGATAGCACAAGGGGTGGTGGGTGTGAGCTGGAACAGAGGAGGTTCCACATCAATATGAGAAGGAACTTCTTCCCAGTGAGGGTGACAGAGCACTGGAACAGGCTGCTCAGGACAGGTTGTAGAGTCTCCTTCTCTGGAGCTGTTTAAAACCCACCTGGACATGTTCCTGTGCAGCTTGATCTAGAGGATCCTGCTGTGGCAGGGGGATTGGCCTAGATGATCTCTTGAGGTCCATCCCCTCCAATCCCTAACATTCTGTGATTCTGTAATCTCCTTCAGCAATTTATATTGGAAAGCAGCTGAGAAAAGGAAGGGGTGTATCCTGCCTCAAACAGCAGCGAATGAGCTCATGCTGGAGGGGTAGAGTGCAGCCAGAATCATTCTAGGCAAAGCCCAACCCATACAGCTGACAGGACTTCATCTGCTCATGTGCAGCACCTGATCTTCAGAGCAGGGATAAACAGAATATAGAGCAGTAAAAGACACTGTTTTAGTGGTAGAAGCTTCATATCTTCCCTTCAATAGAGCTAGACAGTTACCTTGGTATTCTCCCCAAATGTTTTCATGCTATTTATCAAGAGAGGTGATTCTTCCTCTCTACTCTGCCCTTGTGAGACTCCACCTTGAGTACTGCATCCAGTTCTAGTGTCCCCACCATAAGAGGGATAGAGATCTGTTGGAACAAGGCCAGAGGAGGGCCACAACGATGATGCAGGGGCTGGAGCACCTCTGCTACAACGACAGGTTGAGGGAGCTGGGGTTGCTCAGCCTAGAGAAGAAAAGGCTTTGGGGTGACCTTACAGCATCCTTCCAATTTTGAAGGGGAACTACAGGAAGCTTGGAGAGGAACTTTCTACAAGAGCATCCATTGATAGGACAAGAGGAAACAGCTTTATATTGAAGGACAATAAATTTACACTAGTTCTTAGGAAGATGTTCTTCAGTATAAGGGTGGTGAGACACCAGAATAGGTTACCCAGAGACTCTGTGGACGATTCCTCCCTGGAGATGTTCAAGGCCAGGTTGGATATGGCTTTGAGCCACTTGGCCTAGTCAAGAGGCATCCCTGCTAATGGCAGGGAGGTTGGATTAGATGATCTCTGAAGTCTCTTCCAAACTGGGCCACTCTCTGATTCTATGATTCACTGCAAGAGCAGAAATGCAGGCGCTGTTCTGCATTGCCAGAGTCCCAGTATTATGTAAGATAATCGATACTGAAAATTACAATAATCAATAACAGTTTTAAACCTAATTACAAGCCATTCTCCACACACACTAAACCATCAGTATCATGAATAAAAGCATAAGTGCTCTGATCTTGCTCCCCTTTCAATCAATAGATTTCGATGGCTGCTGATGGAGTATCCAGGCCACAACACGCTGTTGTTCATCCTCTACTCCTTTGTGTAAAAGACGGTGTTGAGCACCTTGGTTCTGCTAGTTACAGCAAAGCTCTGCATGTCAAAAATTGTGATGCACTAGGCTTCTCCCACGTGTGAAGAGAAGACAGCAAGAAGTGACAGAGCAGCCTTTTGTACCCATGCATCTGCACATCAAAGCAAGTCAAATGATCAGAGGGCTGGAGCACCTCCCCTCTGAGGACAGGCTGAGCAAGGTGGGGTTGCTCAGCCTCAAGAAGAGGAGGTTCCCAGGTGACCTTCTAGCAGCTTTCCAATCTCTGAAACAAGGGGGCTGCAGAAAGCTGGAGGAGGGCTTTTGACATGGGTGGTAGCAAGAGGACAAGGGGTTCCAGACTTGAAGAGGGGAGATTGATGAGACATGAGGAATAAATTCTTTGCTGTGAGGGTGCTGAGATGCTGGAACAGGTTGCCCAAGGCAGTTGTGGTTGCCCGATCCCTGGCAGTGTTGAAGGCTGGGGCCCTGAGTAACCTGCTGTAGTGAAGGTGTCCCTACTTGTGCAAGGGGGAGGTTGGATCTAGATGATCTTTAAGGTGCTGGTGGACAGCAGGATGACCATGAGCCAGCAGCGTGCTCTTGTGTCCAAGAGGGGCAACAGCATCCTCGGGTAGCAGATCAAGAGAGGTTTTTCTCCCCCTCTACTCTGCAGTGGTGAGACCACATCTGGAGTATTGTGTCCAGTTCTGGGCCCCTCAGTTCAAGAGGGATGTGGAGCTGCTAGAGGGAGTGCATCGTAGGACAACGAGAATGATGAAGGAGGTGGAGCACCTCCCTGATGAGGAGAGGCTGAGGGAGCTGCATCCATTTAGCTTGGAGAAAAAGAGACTGAGGGGTGACCCCATTAATGTTATAAATATTTGAAGGGTGGGTGTTAGGAGGATGGAGCCAGGTTCTTCTGAACGTCATCTAGTGATAGGACAAGGGGCAATGGGTGTGAGCTGGAACAGAGGAGGTTCCACATCAGTCTGAGCAGGAACTTCTTCCCAGTGAGGGTGGCAGAGCACTGGAAGGGGCTGCCCAGGGGGGTTGTGGAGTCTCCTTCTCTGGAGACGTTTAAAACCTGCCTGGATGTGTTCCTGTGTGACTTGATCTAGGTGATCCTGCTGTGACAGGGGGATTGGACTAGATGATCTTTTGAGGTCCCTTCCAGTCCCTAATGATTCTATGATTCCTTTCCAACCATGAACATTCTATGATTAACTACCACATTAAAGCAGAGTCCAAATATGATCAGCAACAGATGGAGACACTGAGGCCAGAGATTTAATGATTTGCTCGTTAAACTGGAAGTAGGACACAGCGTTGGCCTGCATGCTGTTTTGCTTGCGGTGTTCTTTCAGCCACAAGAGCCACTTGAGATCCCTGCCACTCACGTACATTTAACACACACTTCCATTCCCAGGTTTTGGCTTAAGCCAAAGATGAAGACAGGCTCTGCAGACAATATTTCAGCACAGCCCCTCTGGGTAAGGAAAACATTATCTTTTCTTACTCTGTCTCCTAACAGAATAAGGGGTTATTCAACAACTAAGCCTGGACTACAGCACAGCAGAGCAGAACTGAACAGAGAACTTTCTGTGCTGCAGCTGGCACGATGATCCTGGAGCAGGACAACTGTAGCCTGTTGCACTTGTGGGAAATGTTCAATCTGCCTGCAGGGGGAAGAAAAATTGTTCTGAGAGGCTTCTCTAAAGAAGAGGCATGAGAGGTCTGAATGTAAGATGTGAACCAAAAGCCTGTGGAATCAATAGGGTTGGCTTCCCCAAGCTTTGACTCTTGCCCATCCAGTGCAGTGCTGTCTTTTAAACTACCACAGATATTAGGGAAAAGTATTCGTGAACATTATGCTCGTGACAAGCTGGCATAAAGCACTGTTTCAAGTAAGCAGATCCAGATAATTCCAGGGAGAAATGGTATGATTTCAGAAAGGGTGATCAGACATTGGAATGGACTGCCTCAGGCAGTGGTGGAGATAGAGATGGGGACTCCACCACTGCCCTGGGCAGTCCAGTCCAGGCTCTGATCACCCTTTCTGTACGGAAGGGCTTCCTAACATCCAACCAAACCCTCCCCTGGTGCAGCTTCAGGCTCTCCCCTCTCATCCTGTTGCTAGTTGCCTGGGAGAAAAGCCCAACTCCTACCTGACTACAACCTCCCTTCAGGGAATTGGAGAGAGGGAGAAGGTCCTCCATGAGTCTCCTCTTCTCCAGGCCAAACACCCCTAGCTCCCTCAGCAAACTTTCCCTCCAGTCCCTTATCCAACCTCATTGCTCCTCTGGAGCTGCTCCAGCCCTTCAATCTCTTTCTTGAAGAGAGTGGCCCAGAATTGCCCCCAGTACTCAAGGGGAGGCCCTCCCCAGTGCCCAGTACAGGGGAAGAATTACGTCCCTAGTCGTGCTGGCCACAGTATTGCTGATCCAAGCCAGGATGCCACTGGTCCTTTGTGCTACCTGGGCACCCTGCTGGCTCAGTTTACCCCAGAAATAGAAGCACCTGCTGATGTAGAGTTCAACAGCTTTCCAAATTTCATGACACTCTATGCAACCAATAGTCCCAAATCAGAATAATCTGACAAACTGTCCAAACCTCATAGGTATTCATTTTTTAACCTAAATGGGCCATCAATTCTTCCACAAGTAAAACAAACTCAAATGAAAAGACAACAAAATAAAGAGCTATTGAGATCTTGAAGAAGAGTCATATTTATAATGTACAAGGAAACTCCTTCTCTGGAGACATTTAAAACCTGCCTGGGCATGTTCCTGTACAACTTCATCTAGGGAATCCTGCTGAGGCAGGGAGATTGGACTGGACAATCTTTCGAGGTCCCTTCCAATCCCAAATCTGTGATTCAGTGAAACTGCATATTAACCACTGAAGAATTTAATTAAAATATACATTAAACGTTCAAGAAAATGCCTTCAAAGAAGCAGCACCTGTCTCCTGGCTGAGGACACTCAGGGAACTACATTTCGTGAGGCACTTTTGTGGGCTTCCTGGGCAAATAATGGGCCCTTATCTCAGTTATTCACGATGAAAAGAAGGTGAAGTCATAAAATGGCATCGCAGGCACATTATCTGCCAATAGAGCTTGCTCTAAATGTGATTATTACTTGCAGAACACCAGCTTGAACAAGAAACCCATTTGAAACCACCAGGGTTTTTTTCATTACCGTTTGTTCTGCCGTAAGTCAGTTACACGTGTGATTCTTGCATCCCCCGGTCCTTAACAGCATCAGCGCGGCAGCTGTCGCAGAGGGGACGTGGTGGTACAATAACCTGGCAAATAGCTTGGGTGCTCATGTGGCTCCGTAATGCGTGGAGAGAGCTTTCCTGCTCCTGGCCACAGAGCTTTCCTGAAGATGGGTCAAGTTAAAGGCTAATTCAAAACTGTTATTTACCAGAGAGGTCTCTTGGATATCAGATAAAAAGCTACTTCTCTTTTTTTTTAATAACTCAATAGTGTGCGGTTATCAATCACATAATTACACAGACATATGTATTAGCATTGCTGTATTTACATCTCTCCAGGCCTTCATCTACATTCTTTTTCCAGGGAGTTGCTTGGCATAAAAGATGCCAACTGCATGTGTCATGCTTGGGGGTGAGCTTGTGGGCAAGCCTTTGGGGCGTGCTTTCAGGAAAGCTTTTGGAAGCTTTCCCCACCAAGAATCACCTGGAAGAGCAGAAGACTGGTGGAACACTGCTCTGAAGGCTGACAAATGCTGTCTGGGACCCTATGGTGGTAGCTGTTATCCTCTTCCCTCTCTTTCCTTTGCTCTTTCTCCCTTTTCCATCACTCTTTTTCTGTTGCAGCCGCTTTATGGGTAAAACAATAAAACGCCTGATCTAGGGTGGGGTGTTCTTGCCCACAGCAGGGGAGTTGGAACTGGATGATCTTGTGGTCCCTTCTAACCCTGACTCTATGACTTGGTCTAGGTGATCCTGCTGTGGCAGGGGGATTGGACTAGATGATCTTTCGAGGTCCCTTCCAATCCCTAATGATCCTATGAAAATGGCACTGCTGAATCGAAGCAGAAACCCCTTGGTGTGGTCATCTTGCTTTTGCACTTTGAGATTAGAGTAAAAGAACCTACACGAGTCCACCTTGTGTGAACCGTGACAGACACTCAAGCTGAGCCAGAGTTTCTTTCTCTGAAGACTTTTAAAACTCTCCTGGACATGTTCCTGTGCGACTTGGTCTACGTGATCCTGCTCTGGCGGGAGGATTGGACCAGATGCTCTTTCGAGGTCCCTTCCAATCCCTAATGTTCTGTGATTCTTTTCCTCCACATTCCACACTCGCAAACGAAGAGGGGCAGTGTAGGAGAAAGCTCTAGGAAAGCAAGTGCAAGTGCACCAGGGTTGCTGTCACATTAACAAGATTCTGCGATAGTGCTATTATCATTCAAAGCTCCTTATCAGGCCAAGTACAAATATTATGACTAGCTGAACATCTAGAGTAATCATTGCCGTAGCTGTGTACGTATATTTGTATTGAACATCGAGGGCTGTTGCTGTCACCAGGCTATAAAACCCAAACTGGCATTAACATTAGCACTGAGGATTTGCATAATGCTGACAAGGATAAAGACTGGCACATGGCTTGATGTGAGCTATTCAGGCAGCTTCTCATTGCAGCACCGAGCAAATGGCTGACCAGCGCCAGCCAAGATTAGAGGGTTTCTCGACAGATGCCAACTTGACAGCTGATTCAATAGGAAAGGGGCAGAGCAAAAAAGCATCGTGCGAAACAGAGGGAGCCCCATCCGCAGAACTCGGAATGATCTTGTGGCTGCCTAACTCAAGGATTAAACGAAATCGGAGTCAATGCTACAGTATGTTGGGCAAACAGAAGCCTTCTCACTGGGGCTTTTTCGGGTAGGAGGTGTTCTAGTGCTCTAGATAGGACAAGGGGCAGTGGTTGTCAGCTGGAACATAGGAGGTGCCACATTAATATGAGAAGGAACTTCTTCCCAGTGAGGGTGACGGAGCACTGGAACGGACTGCCCAAGAGAGTTGTGGAGTCTCCTTCACTGGAGATGTTTAAGACCCACCTGGATGTGTTCCTGTATGACTTGGTCTAGGTGATCCTGCTGTGGTGGGGGGATTGGACTAGATGATCTTTCGAGGTCCCTTCCAATCCCTAATGATCCTATGATTCTAGCTTAAAGATTCTTTGAGGATGGGCTGCTACCAGATGAAGTCTACTAAAGATGCTAGGAAGAATGTCAAGTAATGCTCACAGTATGGACACTTAGTTTGTCTGGATTGCTTCTGTCTTGCTTTTCACTGGCACTAAATTAATCCCTCCGAACAGATGAGAGCCCTCAACAGTGGCTCTAATTATTTTCTTTTAAAGTGATGTTAGATCACACACAGGATTTTGAGAATTGCTCCTTGGGCCACTTTTACAGGTACGAAACAAGAAGAATGATTCCTCACAATGGCACTAATCTCATTCTTGCAAAGCCAAGTGACCCCTGCTCTTGCTTGGTAACTGGGAAACAGCGTGAGCGAGGGCAGCAGGCTGCAAGATTGAAGTTAGAGGTGCAGAAGAAAACTGAAGCCAGCAAGGCTTTATGTTGCTGCACTGTGCTAGGAAAGCAAGCCAACGGATTTGCCATCCTAGAAAAGGAGAAGTGAATTTGCAGAAGTTTCCAGTTACAGCAACAGCTTTGGTGTAATATATAAAGCACAGGCCTAAAATGCAGAGCTTAACCTCAGATTGAGTCTCATAAATGAAAGTTGTGCTGGCAGCCCAGAAAGCCAACAGCGTCCCGGGCTGCATCAAAAGAAGCAGTGACAGTCAGACAAGGGAGGTGATTCTCCCCCTCTGCTCTGCACTTATAAGACTCCACCTGGAGTCCTGGGTCCAGTTCTGGAGTCCCCAACAGGAGGACACATTGCTCCTGGAAGGTGTCCAGAGGAGAGCAATGCAAATGATCAAAGCACTGGAGCACCTCCCCTATGAGGACAGGTTGAGCAAGTTGGGGTTGTTCAGCCTGGGGAAGAGGAGGCTCCCAGGTGACCTTCTAGCAGCTTTCCCATCTCTGAAGGAAGGGGGCTACAAGAAAGCTGGGGGAGGGCTTTTGACATGGGTGGTAGGGAGAGGCCAAGGGAAAGGGTTGCAGACTTGAAGAGGGGAGACTGAGGTTGGACATGAGGAACAAATTCTTTGCTATGAGGGATGATTATTTGAGGTCACTTCCAATCCCCAACATTCTGTGATTACCTAACTGGACCTTGCATAGAACATTGGGTTCAAAAATCACTAGAAAGCAGAAGTGAAAGAAAACTGGCATTTTTTAAAATACAAAGCACTGTTCCATTCCACCTAGAAGGGTACTTTAAATCTATATTTTCTAACTACAATAGTCATTGAATTTTAACAAGGCAAGTATTACATAGTGAACACTGGTAAGTAGGTTTTATATAAAGATTAGATCTAATAAGACACTTGTCATCCATTCTGCAACTGCCAAAAGACTTTTTAAAAACAGATTTATTGAGGGTTACTGCAGAATCACTGAATTATTGAGGCTAGAAAAGACTTCTAAGATCATCAAGCCCAGCCTATGACTTAACATCACCACATCAGCCAGATCAGGGCACTAAGTGCCCGATGTACACAAGACTTTATGAGCACTTACACTGCAGTTTAAGAAATATTAATGATTTCGAGAAGCAGTGAAATCTGTTTATCTATTGTGGCAACAAATGGCAACGAACTCTGTTACAGCTGAACTACTCTAGCGAAAGGAAAACCATTCTCAGCACTAAAAAGCTTCATTGTATGTTTGACAGCAGTTTGTGTCTACAAGGGTTCGGAGTTCTTGATTAGTTGTCTCAGACAGTAACGATCTGGGCTTGCTCTGCTGATCCTCATTTACTTCGTGGCAAAATACTCTTAGAAGCATCACTAGGAAAGAAGAATAAAGCTTGACAGTTGGAAACAACATGTTTTAGAATAACTCTGTTTTTAAGGATGTAAAGTCAGATTCAAAGATTTAACACTGACCCCTAAGCTTTCAGCTCATGATGAGACTACACCCACGTAGATGTAAAAATACATGTATGTACATGTACACCCCAATATTAATCATAGAATCAGAGCATCATAGAATTGTTTAGGTTGGAAAAGACACTCAGCATCATCAACCATTAACCCAGCAGTATCAAGTCACCACTAATCATGTCCCTCAGCATCACACCTACAGGTCCTTGTTTTGACAAGTCTGTAACCCATCCCAAGGAGCAGGGCCATCAGCAGGAAGAACAGTTTACTGTCTGTCCTTACATAATACAGATATAAGATCACGTAACCCATCATCATCGAAATAAAGAACACCTCTGACCAAAAGCACCCCAACAGCAGTGATAAAGTCCGTAACAACAAAAAATCCAACCAAACCAATCACAGAGAGTGTCCATCAAACTGACAGTCCAGGTCATTATCTGGGCTAGGTCCATTCTGTTTGCAGCAGCCTGTGTGCAGAGAGGGAGAAGGAGAGTCCTGCAGAGAGTGAGCACAGACTCTCTCTCCCACTAGGAGGTCTCTGCAAGCAGTCTCACTTCTACACTGTGATGCTGCTTCAACAACTTCCACCCTGAAGCAGATACTGGTTGCTATCCAATCCAGACTGTCTTCTTAAGGTTCACAGAATCACAGAACATTAGGGATTGGAAGGGACCTCGAAAGATCATCTAGTCCAATCCCTCCACCACAGCAGGATCCCCTAGATCAAGTCACACAGGAACATGGCCAAGCAGGTTTTAAACATCTCCAGAGAAGGCGACTCCACCACCTCCGTGGGCAGCCCCTTCCAGTGCTCCATCACCCTCACTTCTCATACTGCCGTGGAACCTCCTATATTCCAGTTTCCACCCATTGCCCCTTGTCTTATCATTAGATGACACTGAAAAGAGCCAGTGAAGAGAAAGTTGCCAGACTCTCTCTTTCTCTTCTTAAGGTAGCTTAGTTTTGGGAAAAAGCCAGGGGAGTCTTTTTCTCCACATCCCCCCATGAGAATCTGGATGTTCACAGTATCCCATCAGAAAAAAGAATCATCCATGTGTCAAACTCAGTTCTTAACACTTCAGTCCTTTAAAAACTTCCAGAGATAGTGACTTGACCATTGCCCTGAGAAGCCTATTCCAGTGCTTTACAACACTTTCGGTGAAGAAACTTTTACTGAAGTCCAATCAAAACCTTCCCTGACACAACTTGAAGCCATTTCCTCTCTCTTTTTGCTGGTTAAACAGTCTGTACTAATCCATACCATAATGAACTTTATTATGGATGATGGATAATGGGGTTATTGCTCATGTATCAAAAGCAAGACATCCAAAACTGTATCAGTTTATTGCTTGGGAATAAAACCATTGTCAGACCCTTATGTGTTAATCATCATGAGGCTGAGCCAGTGAAGTTAGCTCTAGGTAGCTCCTGCGAATCAGAGAATGTGATTGTGTGACAGGGCTCATGGTCAGTATTTGACAGAGCAACCAAATCTGAGGGATTACTGTCTTTGGAGAGGTACCTGTAAGTCACAAGAATGTTTCAGGACCTCGTAACTAATCAAGCAGTAAATATGAGATGGTTTATAGACACATCAACTCTATCTGAGTGCTCATTCTCCTCTCTGGTTGCTTCTCAGCTGGAAAATAGTGATCTGGTTTCCATGTTCCTCTGCATGGGTGGGCCTGAGCAAGCCAGCTGAAGAGGTCATCTTCTCCCTGTGGGATATGATCCCCCAAAGGGTTTTACTCCACTTAATGCAACCTTGAGAAGCATATTTTTGCACTAATCTTGATAAGACCTGCCATAGCTAATGTGTTTAGAGATTGAGGCTGGACAGACAGCGAGGTTAGATTCCTCTGTCAGTACAGGCATCTGATCCAAAGTCTTTTGTAGTAAAAGGAGAGAGTCCTTCAGTGTTTAAGGGAGTTTTGATGAGATCTTAAGAGACAGGGCTGATAGGCAGTAGCACATATGGTGGTCTGGGCTGCAACTGTTTCCATGGAGAACATAAGGCCTTCTCTAGGGTGGCCAGGCATCAAGAAGAGAACATGAATCAGAAAGATGTATTTTTCTCAGTTCCAACTTCATCTTTAAAAGAGTATTTCTATTTGCAAAGCCACAAGATGACCTTTTGAGGTCCCTTCCAAGCCCTAATGTTCTGTGAGTCTGTGAAGTCACAGTAGCCACAATGAGGACTTAGTCCTCAAACACTGACAAGACAAAGAGAGCACAGAAATGAAAGGAAACGATCTAAAAGCTCAAGAGTAGGCAGGTTGGTTTTTCTAAAAGTCCTTAAAAACATGAGGACACAAGCAAGGGGAAAAACTAAGCCTGGCAGAGAAAGGCCTGGCAGTATTGGTGGACAACGAGCTCAACAGAAGCCAGCAGGGTGCCCAGGTTGCCCAGAAGACCAATAACATCCTGACTTGGATCAGCAATAGTGTGGCCAGCAGGACTAGGGACATAATTCCCCACCAGTACCGGGCACTGGTGAGGTCTCCCCTTGAGTACTGGGGGCAGTGCTGGGCCCCTCACTTCAAGTAAGCGATTGAGGGGCTGGAGTGGTTCCTGAACAGCAGCGAGGCTGCAGAAGGGACTGGAAGGAAAGTCTGATGGGGAGAGGCTGAGAGCCTGGAGAAGAGGAGACTCGGAGGAGACCTTCTCCCTCTCTACAACTCCCTGAATGGAGGTTGTAGTCAGATGAGGGTTGGGCTCTTCTTCAAGGCACCTAGTGACAGGTCAAGAGGGCAGGGCCTGAAAACACCAGGGGAGAGTTAGGTTGGATATTAGGAAGCAATTCCATGCAGAAAGTGTGATCAGAGCCTAGAATGGACTGCCCAGGGCAGTGGTGGAGTCCCCATCCCTGGAGGAGATGGGGACTGGCTGTGGCCCTGATGTGGTGATGTTAGGTCATGGGCTGGGCTGGATGAGATCAGAGCGCTTTATCAGCCTCAGTGATTCTGCCTGTCTGTGAAAGCTAAGAACCACCTCAAGAGTAAAGCACACCCCATTTTCAGTACTGTACTGCAGTAAAACATCTGTCAAACAGTCGTGCAGCCTGAAGTAATCAGTGCAAATAATTATCACTAATTGTAATATAGTTTCTGTCTTGCTGCTAATACATTTAGACTTGCTAATCAAATCAAACTATTCCACCTTGCCATGCTGCTTTCAAATAAACATTTCAGCAAGGATTAAAAAAAATGAAGCTTTGTTCTCACATTTTTGTTATGGCTGTCTGGAGAGGCCAGTGGCTTTTTTCATTTACTTCACACTGTGACAAAGCTAGTAGAAAATGCCATCAGGAAGACTATTTGGCTCCCTCAAGGTGTTCGTTTAAAAGCCAGAGCAGGTGAGCAGAGGCGCGCAGAGTACTTTACTCCTCTCAGCACTGCAGCGTGGTCCTGCTGCCCAAAAAGATGGGGAATGGCTCAGATCACTGGCAGCAGAAGTGCAGGAGAGGAGCACCTTTGGAGGGTGTCTACACATCTACTCTGCTAAGGAGCTACTGTAGTGGTAGAAGGCAGTAGCTGAAAGCCAAGGCAGTGTTATGGGTGAACTGATCAAGTGCACACAGCAACTCTGGATTTAGTTTGCAGCTCTGCTGAAAATGTTCTGGCACAACAGGATCACAGAATCACTGAGTACTGCAGCAGTCTAAAAGCAGTTTGGACATTACAGCACTCCCCAAACCTCCACAGAGTTACTCCAGGCATACAATCAGAATCAGATTTTATATCACAGAATCACTGAGGTTGGAAAAGCCCTCTGAGCTCAGCCAGCCCAACCCAGGACCTAACATCACCACAGCAGCCAGACCAGGGCACTAAGGGCCACAGCCAGGCTGTCCTTAAACACCTCCAGGGATGGGGACTCCACCACTGCCCTGGGCAGTCCGTTCCAGGCTCTGATCACCCTTTCCATGAGGAAGGGCTTCCTAACATCCAACCTAATCCTCTCCTGGTGTAGCTTCAGGCCCTGCCCTTTTGTCCTGGGGCTACTTGCCTGGGAGAAGAGCCTGACCCCCACATGACTACAACCTCCCTTCAGGGAGTTGGAGAGAGGGCAAAGGTTCCCCCTGAGTCTGGTCTTCTCCAGGCTAATCACCCCCAGCTCCCTCAACCCCTCCTCAGGAGACTTTCCCTCCAGTCCCTTCCCCAGCCTTGTTGCTCCTCTGGACCCACTCCAGCCCCTCAATCTCTTTCTTGAAGTGAGGGGCCTACAACTGCCCCCAGAACTGGAGCCAACTATTTGTGTAGTGTCACAGCAGAAACACATGTTCTCAGAATGCTGTCATTAGTAAATGTGCAGTCACTCAAATCCTGCTCCAAACTGTTAGCTACTATTTTTATAACTGCAAATACAGAAAAGACAGCAACTATCCTAACAGTGGATCTGTATTTGAATCTTTAGCAGTGCCTTAAAAAGCAATCACCAAATTAACTTGCAGCTACTACAGAATCATAGAATCATTAGGGATTGGAAGGGACCTCGAAAGATCATCCAGTCCAATCCCCTTGACACAGCAGGATCACCTAGACCAAGTCACACAGGAACACATCCAGGTGGGTCTTAGACATTTCCAGTGAAGGAGACTCCACAACCTCCCTGGGCAGCCCCTTCCTCTCCCTCTGTCACCCTCACAGGGAAGAAGTTCCTTCTCATATTGATGTGGAATCTCCTATTTTCCAGCTCACAACCATTGCCCCTCATCCTATCACTAGATGACACTGAGAAGAGCCTGGCTCCATCCTCGTGACACCCACCTTCAAATATTTATAGACATCAATGATGTTACCCCTCAGTCTCCTCCAAGCCAAAGAGACCCAGCTCCCTCAACCTCTCCTCCCCTGACCAACTGTCACTGCTTCTTTTGATGCAGCCCAGGACAGGGGCCTAACACAAGGTGCAACAACCCAGTTAAGATGAGTCATCCAAAATAAGTTTGAAATCATTTTCCAGTGCCTGAAGGCTGTGGTCAACAATGTCAAACAATCACTGCTGCTTTCATAGAACAATCATTTCTTTGTGAAATAAGCAGCCACCCAGCTCCAGCATGAACATCCAATCTGTTCACCTTTGCACTCACTGTGCTTACATGTCTCTGCATCCAAATACAGTAGTTACCACAGAAAGTCAAGACAACACCTGAGAAGAGACCAAGTGAACTGAGTGCATTTCTCTGATAGTTCTGGTAAAATCCCACCTTGACTCATAGTCCAGTTCTTGAATCAAGTTCTAAACTAAATGTACTGATCTCGGAACATTTCAAACCAGCATCAAATAGAACCCATCCCCCTGATGTCCCTGTACACCCACATGTCCCACTTGCAGCAACAAGCCTGCACGATGGCCAAGAACAAATTTCAAGGAGCCCTGGAAGTACTGCAGCAGTCTAAAAGCAGTTTGGACATTACAGCACTCCCCAAACCTCTACAGAGTTACTCCAGGCATACAACTGGAACCAGATTATATGTCACAGAATCATTGAGGCTGGAAAAGCCCTCTGAGCTCATCAAGCCCAGCCCAGGACCTAACATCACCACAGCAGCCAGACCAGGGCACTAAGGGCCACAGCCAGTCTGTCCTTAAACACCTCCAGGGATGGGGACTCCACCACTGCCCTGGACAGTCCATTCCAGGCCCTGATCACCCTTCCCATGAGGAAGGGCTTCCTAACATCCAACCTAACCCTTCCCTGGGGCAGCTTCAGGCCCTCTCGGCCTGGCGCTGGCTGCCTGGGAGAAAAGCCTGATCCCCACCTGACTACAACTTCCCTTCAGGGAGTTGGAGAGAGGGCAAAGGTTCCCCCTGAGTCTGGTCTTCTCCAGGCTAATCACCCCCAGCTCCCTCAACCCCTCCTCAGGAGACTTTCCCTCCAGCCCCTTCCCCAGCCTTGTTGCTCCTCTGGACCCACTCCAGCCCCTTAATTTCTTTCTTGAAGTGAGGGGCCCACAACTGCCCCCAAGACTCGAGAGGAGGCCTCACCACGGCCCAGTACAGGGGGACGACTACATACCTAGTCCTGCTGGCCACAGTATTCCTGATCCAGGCCACGATTTCACTGACCTTCAGGACCACCTGGGCACCCTGCTGGCTCCTGTTCAGCTGGCTGTCACCCAGCACTGCCAGGTCCCTCTCATCCAGAGGTCGTTCTCCAGCCACTCATCCCCCAGTTGGTAGCTGCAGGGGGTTCTTGTGGCCAAAGTGTAGGGCCCTGCCCTTGGCCTCTGCCCATATCTTAACTCGTAACAGACCAAATCAGAGAGTTAACCTGTTCTTAAAAAGTGTCTGAAGAGCCAATAATAAAAACAGAAATTAAAAAAGCAAAGTAACTCTGTACTGCCAAACTTCATCGCATCGTTCTTGAATGGACTTACAGCAACTACAGTAGTTACAGGGGAGCTACCAGGCACAGCCACCGCGTATCACATACTGAAACAGTTCTGGTAGGGGAGATCCCTGTCTTCTCCTGTCTAAATTCGTATCTCTCTCTGAATTACTTTTTAACTATGAATTTGCACAATTCTTCACGTTTTCACAGGTCTTCACGCTTTCAGGCCAGTGAAATACTGACCAAGTAGCCCGTAAGTTCAAAGTGCTGCACTAACGTGCTCTTTCAATAAACCGATAAGAACCTTCACCATCTTCAGCTATGTGAGACTTCGGGTCCATTCAAGGACAGACAATCACTTTCCTCCCAAATCTGATTCAAGGAAATATTTCCTTTCATATGTGCCCAAGTGCTTTCGTCAGCTCTTGGAAATCTCCTCGCTGGAGCTCTTCAAATACCAAAAAACTACCCTCGTTAACTAAAAAACTAGTTAATTAACCAAAAATTAGTGAATATCTAATTAACTGAATTTTGCCGCTTCGCATCATACATCTTCTCTGGAGACGTTTAAAACCCACCTGGACATGTTCCTGTGCCACTTGGTCTAGGTGATCCTGCTCTGGTAAGGGGATTAGACTGGATGATCTTTCAAGGTCCCTTCCAGTCGCTAGTGTTGTGTGATTCTGTGACACACAACACCTCTTCTTTCCTCCTTTTCCTCCCATGGAAGAGAACAAACACACTCCTGTCTCTGTTTACCACAAGCAGCTTATACACAGTTTACACACAGTTTATTAGGGTTGGAAGGTGCCTTCAGAGGCCATAGGGTCTAACCCTCCTGCTCAAGTAGGACACAAATCACTGAACAGCAGAACTGCCTAAAATGCCTCAATCAGCTCCACAAAACCAAGTACAGCTGGGACTGAAACATCTCCAGAGAAGGGGACTCCGCAGCTTCCCTGGGCACCCCCTTCCAGTTGTTAATAATCCTGACTGTAAAGAAGTTTCTCCTCAGATTGAGGTGAAACTCCCTGTGTTCCAGATGGCATCCATCACCCCTTGTCCTGTCTGATGCCATTGAACAGAGAGGATTCCTTTCTGCTTGGTCCCCACTCCTCATGGATTTATAGACAGAGATTAAACCCCCTCGGAGCCTTCTTTTGTCCAAACTGAAAAGTCTCAGTCTCTCTTCATAAGGCAGTTGTTCCAGACCCCCAGTCATCCTCGTAGCTCTGCATTCAACTCTCTCCATTAATTCTCTGTCCCTCTTGAATGGAGGGCACAGGACACAGGATTCCAGGTGTGGCCTCATTAAAGCACAATAAAGGTGTAGAAGAACCTTCCTTGATCTGCTAGAAACCCTCCTCTTGATCCATCCCAACACCCTATTGGACTTCTTGACCACCAGGGCCCATCGCTGATCCATTTTTAGATTGTCATCCACAACAACTCCAAGATCACTCTCCCCACGGGTGCTCTCTAGCTGGTCACTACCCAGCCTGTATTGATACCTCCCATTTTTCCTTCTCAAGTGAAGGACTCTACAGGTTACACTGTGCACTGGATCCCTGCACATGGAAAGGAGCATCCTTTGCTTCCATGAACATGTTGGGAGCCCATGTGAAGCCTGCTAATGCTGCAGAATCCCACACACACAGCTCTTAAAAATACACCGTTTGCACTGCTAACATGAAATGAATAATTTACACCCTGGATCAACAACGCTGGCAGAATCTGGCTCTTTGGTTAAGGTGGCAAAATAGTCTCTTACTACACTGAGAGCCTCACAACAGTTTTTTGGGAACAGGGAGAGAAAGGAAAGCAAGAGGGATTTGCCTCTGTCTTTCAGGGTTGAACTGACAGATTAAAAGGGGATATGGAGAGTGTTTGGTTAAAATTCTCAAAGAAGGGGCAGTTACCACCACCACCTAGTCGATCTGACCTTTCTGTGTCCATCACATTACACTAAGACTACAGCACACTTGTTTGCACTTCTCCCTCCCTTCTTCTGTGCCATCCAAACTCAGAAAAGGATGGACAGGAAGGCTGGACTTCACTGCTGCTCCACACTGACAGAAAAGAGAAATGAGGATTCAAACACTGCATGTTGCTGCTTTTCTTTACGACGGTGTTTAGTCCCCCGCGCCGTTTCACAGGCTCACTCATTCACTTTAAAGCATGCATCTGTACAAACCATGCCATCTTCTGGTCCTTCCTGGCAGCAAAAAAGAATCACACAGAGTTAGTGAGGCTGGAAAAGAATCTCTGAGCTCATCCAGCCCAGGACCTAGCATCACCATATCGGCCAGACCAGGGCACTAAGGGCCACAGTCAGTCTGTCCTTCAACACCTTCAGGGATGGAGACCTCACCACTGCCTTGGGCAGGCTGTTCCAGAGTCTGATCACCCTTTCAGGAAAGAAATTCCTCCTGACATCCAACCTGAACCTCCCCTGGTGCAGGTGAAGACCTTTTCCCCTCATCCTATCACTGGCCACTAGGGAGAACAGACCAACCTCCACCTCTCTACACCTTCCTTTCAAGTAGTTGTAGAGACCAAGGTGGTCTCCCCTCAATCTCTTCTTCTCCAGGCTAAACAGCCCCAGATCCCTCAGCTGTTCCTCATACAACACAACAGCTCTCATAGTCTGAGACCTAACACAACCTCCATAGTCCGCAGCCTGCTAAGAGGATGCCCCACTGGCAGTCTGATCCCCTACCAGGCTGCTTGCACCGCTCCTAGCAGCACTGAAGGTCTGCAGCTGTAAAGTTTTGGGTGAAAGACTGATATTTCTGTTTTTAAAAGGAACATTGCAAGACTACTCGTGTGTTCCCCAGTTTTCTAACAGCCAATATTATTCAACATTAAAGAATGTCACTAGCATGCTCTTTTCCAATTATCTCCGCTTACTCTTCTATAGCGAGCAAAATGTTAAGAGTAAACTAAACCAGATAAATTTTAACCGTGTTTATCAGTTTTTCTGGGTCTCACATGCTACAAACATCAGGAATCTGCAGAGAGAGGCAATAATTCCTACTGAAAAAGTGAATTGGTAAGACTTTGCTCAAGAAATACAAGAAATTCCAAAGCGTCTTTCTAATGTTATATCCAGACAAGGCAATAACATCGACGGATGCTCAGTTCTTTTACTCTAGATAAATCAATAGCAGAGTACATCTCAAAGTACTGCCATGCCATGGAAGGATGCTGTTCCCAGCCCCTGTGAGGTATGGGTCTTACCTGTGAAATAATACAATAAAAGCTTTAAGTAGGATTCCAGGATCCCATTAGACCTGAAATGGCCCAGAGCCCAGGGATGTAAAACATTTCTAGCCCTTAAAATAGAGGGAGGTGTGTGGGGGGGGAATAACAGGAGCTGGTTCTTAGTCCTCTTTCCCTCCCGCATGCAAGGTATGGAGGAGCACAGCTGATAGACCCATGATCTATCACAGGTCTGTATGCAAATATGTCAAGGGCGGGTGTCAGGAGGATGGAGCCAGGTTCTGCTCAGTGCCATCCAATGATAGGACAAGGGGCAGTGGGTGTGAGCTGGAACAGAGGAGGTTCCACATCAATATGAGAAGGAACTTCTTCCCAGTGAGGGTGCCAGAGCACTGGAACAGGCTGCCCAGGGGGGTTGAGGAGTCTCCTTCTCTGGGGATGTTTAAAACCTGCTTGGATTTGTTCCTGTGCAACTTGATTTAGGTGATCCTGCTGTGTCAGGGGGATTGGACTGGATGATCTTTTGATGTCCCTTCCAATCCCAAATGTTCTGCAATTCTGTCATCACATGGAGATGAACTCTCTTTCTCCACTGTCTCCATGCATAGACTCATAGAATCATTAGGGACTGGAAGTAACCTCTAAAGAATGATATCAATATAAAGTGATATCAATATAAAGATAAAAAGGCTGGATCTGAGTAGTGCTGTATTGTAAGAGGAACCCAGTAGTAAGGAACTGGGTAAATACACATTACTTACTACTTCCACATGAAGAGCTTACTTCAGAAGCAGATCACCCAGAGATTTCCTTAAAGCAGATCTTGTATTTTGGTTTCCATTAGAAAGTCATCCTGGAATAGACTAAGCGGTTTGCTTTCAGATTACGCTCAGTAAGAGAGTACACTTCTGGATCACACTTAACATATCCCATGCATTAAAAGATACTCAGTCCCCACGTCCACACTGGGACTAAACTGAAGCTACAGGATGGTTCCAGTAACCTTACAGAATTATTGAGGTGGGAAAACAGTTCTGAGCTCATCCAGCCCAGCCCAGGACCTGACACCACCACATCAGCCAGACCAGGGCACTAAGGGCCACAGCCAGGCTGGCCTTCAACACCTCCAGGGATGGGGACTCCACCGCAGCCCTGGGCAGTCCAGTCCAGGCTCTGATCAGCCTTTCCGTGAGGAAGGGCTTCCTAACACCCAACCTAACCCCCTCCTTGTGCAGCTTCAGGCCCTGCCCTCTTATCCCATCACTAGTCACCTGGGAGAAAGAGCCTGACCCCCACCTGACAATGGTGGCAATTTCAAAGAGCAATCAGGGACCCAACTACAAAAACCCCCAACAACTCAACTTTTAGAAGACAACTATACAGATAATTCCTGTAAAACTCTGAACATTACTACTAGTGTAGGAAATTCATCACAAGAGCACAGAATGAACCACCTCAGGCAGCCTAAGCCAGGAAAATTCCAGCTTGCTTCCGCTCTATTTCTAACATATGTGGGCAAAGACAGTAAAAGATGAATGTTGGGGAAATTTGTTCTGCCAGTGTGTAGAGCAAAATATTAGCTACTGCTGCCTTCTATTTCTTACTCACTGTTTGCATTACCTTGTGGATTGTGAGACCTCATTAAGCCAAACACTAAATGCACACACAACAAAGACAGACCCCGACTGAAAGAGCTTACAGTTCAGCACCTTCTGGAGAATGACTTTAATTAAGGAGAGGCAACTGGTAAAAAAGAGAAAATAATCAACAGTAGCCAAGATTTTTCAACCAAAAGGCCTAAAATGCAGAGCTTAACATCAGACTGAGTCTCATAAATGAAAGTTGTGCTGGCAGCCCAGAAAGCCAACAGTGTCCTGGGCTGCATCAAAAGAAGCAGTGACAGTCAGACAAGGGAGGTGATTCTCCCCCTCTGCTCTGCACTTGTAAGACTCCACCTGGAGTCCTGGGTCCAGTTCTGGAGTCTCCAACAGAAGGACAGAGAGCTCCTCAAAGGTGTCCAGAGGAAAGCAACTCAAATGAGCAGAGGGCTGGAGCACCTCCCCCCTGAGGACAGGCTGAGCAAGTTGGGGTCGTTCAGCCTCAAGAACAGGAGGCTCCCAGGTGACCTACGAGCAGCTTTCCCATCTCTGAAGGAAAGGGGCTACGAGAAAGATGGGGAGGGCTTTTGCCATAGGTGGTAGGGAGAGGACAAGGAGAAAGGGTTCCAGACTTGAAGAGGGGAGATTGAGGTTGGACGTGAGGAACAATTTCTCAGCTGTTAAGGTGCTGAGATGCTGGAACAGGTTGCTCAAGGCAGTTGTGGCTGCCCCATCCCTGGCAGTATAGAAGGCCAGGTTGGCTGGGGCCCTGAGTAACCCGCTGTAGTGGAGGTGCCACTGCCTGTGCAAGGAGGAGGTTAGAACTAGATGTTCTTTAAGGTCCCTTCCAACCCTGGCCATTCTGTGATTCTACGATTCTCTCTGTCCATAAAGGTGCCAGAAATATGAGTTCATACTGAAGGTTTCGTGAGCTTTCTGACTTCAAAACTCATGAATGGAAACAGACTCAGTCTCACAGCCAAGAATACAGACTGACGCGCAAATTCTATTCTTAAAACAGGTCTTTGGCCTTTCCTCCACCTACCTAAAGGATATATTAAAGCTAAGTGCTGGCCTAAATTTCAATCTGAGCTTTATAAATTTATACCCGAGTCGTCACATCACTGCATAGCAGCTGCTGATGACTTTGCCTCTTGAATCATCAGTGCTAGCCCTCTGTGCGTGTGTGTTTGCCACACACATGTTTGGCAGGGGGGGAAAGGGATGAATCTCTAATGTGAAAAAAAATCCCCAACGCAGCTGAATGCTGCACTCCCACACTGAGTTTGGCATATGAAAATCATAAGCTCTTCACAACCCTCATTTATATTATTCATGCAGAACGCACTCAACTTTCTATTGTTCCCCTTCTCATTGTTTATAAATGAGCCTTTGCTCTTCGAGTTCCTTGAAGTTTCCCTTAGTAAAAGTACTTCTGTAATGAGGTGCAGTGCTGGTGCTCAGAGAGTGAAAGAAGTTTCCGGAAATGTTTGTGCTTCTGGAAAAAGAAAAAAAAAAAAAAATCACAATATTTTCTTTCTTTATTGAATTTAAAATGAACAGCTGGAGCTGGTTGACTTGTTTAGGTCAACCTGATACACGTGTTCCTCTCTGCTCCTTAAGTGTTCCAGAAAGAATTCAGTTCTATATTTTGCTGTCTGTTACTGCAGCATTTGTGAAGGAAATAAGTCAATATGTGAAGAGTTTTGCTTTTACACCTCACTGAAATACACAGATCATTAGGGGTTGGAAGGGACCTCTAGGGCTCTCTGAGTCCAACCTCCCTGCTCAAGCAGGACCTAGGGCAGGTCACACAGCAATGAATCCAGACAGGTCTTGAAAGTCTCCAAAGGAGGCTCCACAGCCTCCCTGAGCAGTCCGTTCCAGCACTCTGTAACCCTCATGCTGAGATGGAACTTCCAGTGCTCCAACTGACACCCATCACCCCTTGTCCTATCATAGGGCTCAAGTGGAAAGAGATTGTCTCTTTCTTCTTGACACTCAGCCCTCATGGATTTATAGACATTGATTAAGTCCCCTCGTAACCTTCTCCTCTCCAAGCTGAAAAATGTTCCTGGCACAACCACATTAAACAAAAATTACCCTGAAACATTATCTTCAAATGTTGCATAAATATTATTTCTCATGACAGGCCATGAATTGTCACCAGAAACTGTCAGTCCCTTCTGTGACGGCAAATACAGCTGTGGAAAAACATCCAACTCTTTGTCTAGCAATATTGTGAATTTCATGATTTAGCTTGTTCGGCAGTTCACACTGTCATCATTCATCCTGTGCAGGATTCTGATATGCCTTCCCCCAGTTTAGAGGGGTTTTTTTTTTTCAATCCAATTTGACTGAATTGCAAAAGAAAAAAGTGAGTTAATCACGCAGCAACTGAATAGCTTTTGGCTTCGGAGAACACGCTTCTGTTTTGAATCTAATATCACAGCATTTTTCACGTCAGTGGGACCGTGTGTTTTATTCCTCCATGTGCAGTATGCTCTCAGTTTTTAAATTCCAAAGGACTTATTTTATGCTCCTTTTAAGGCTGAGCTATTGCAGATCCAAAAGGACAACAGGCGTACTGAAAACATGAAAAGAGAGCCAAATTCATCCATCCATCCGTAGTTAGGAGTGAAAAGAAGCTTCTGTTTAGAACCAAAGGCTCGAGAAACGAACAGTTTGACAGCTGATGGGAAGACAGTTAAGTCTTACTGAAATAAACAATACATTCCTGTTCAAAACCACTCCTGTGTCTACTTGCAAATATAAATGGTCTTCATGAAATGGGTGAGGTTTGCCCTTTTAATATCAACCTCTAACATCGGACGTCGTTCACAGAATCACAGAATCATTATGGTTGGAAAGGACCTCCAGGATCAGCAAGTCCAGCCCTCAGCCCAACAGCTCCCTAACCCCTACACCATGGCCTCAAGTGCTAGATCCACTTGGTTTTTAAATTCTTCTAGGGATGGTGACTCCACTACCTCTGTGGGCAGCCTGGTCCAGTGCTCAACCATTCTTCTCAGGAAAGAACTTCTTCCTAAGAGCCAAGCTAAACCTCCTCTGACACAACTTGAGGCCATTTCCTCTCGTCCTATCGTTAGTAATTTGGGAGATGAGACCGGCACCAGCCTCACTACAACCACCTTTGAGGTAGTTCTAGAGAGCAAGAAGGTCTCTTCTCAGCCTCCTCTTCTCTAGACCCCAGCTCCCTCAGCTGCTCTCCATAGGCCCTGTTTTCCAGCCCTCTCCCCAGCCTTGCTCTCTCAATGTCCTTCTGATCCTGTGGTGCTCAGAACTGGACCCAGCACTCAAGTTGCGGTCTCACGAGTGCAGAGTACAGGGGCACCATCACCTCCTCGCTCCTGCTGGTTACCCTGTTCCTGATCCAGGCCAGGATTCCTTCTTGGCCACCTGGGCATCCTGCTGGCTCCTTTTCAGCTGGCTGCCAACCAACACCCCCAGGTCCTTTTCTGCCAGGCAGCTCTCCAGCCACAATTCCCCCAGCCTGTAGCGCTGCCGGGGGTTGTTGTGACCGAAGTGCATGACTCGACACTTGGCTTTGTTCAACCTCATCTCGTTGGCCTCAGCCCATGGTTTCACAAAACCACTCCCAAGAGCAGCATCTCCAAGCCAACAATCTCCATCTTCTGTGGGTTCTCGTAACACTCAGCACTGTGGTCATCTGCTCTCTCCTCAACAGCCTTTCTCCCTCTGTCTGGATTCTGATTTTTATCACACCAGTGCAAACTCTGGGCAACCCCAGTAAACTGCAGGGAAACATATTTACACCTGCTTAGCCATCAGAAAAATGTGAATCGAGCTGAAGAGCCTTTAGTTTTGCTCCTTTAATTTACGACAGAAAATAAAACTAACGAGCTCTAGATTCTATTGCTCATCCACCTTCTGCAACCCCACACTGCTCAAAAGATCCTATTGAAAAAAAAGCTACTGACAGCCCTTTTTCACTCAGAATGTACAAGCAGCACTTGGTCTGCAATTAGTAACAGAGAGAAGAAGTAGTGTTTCGCTCAACAAAGAGAAGTACTATAGGTCATGTGAAGGAGTGACAGCAGTGCAAAACTTCAGTTGTATTTAAAAAGAGTTTTTATATCTTTTTTAATGTCTATTTACAGTTTAGGTGACAGATTTTGTCTAAGAGGAAAGAAACAAGACAGCGAGTGTTCCCGTCACTCCAAGATCCCAATTAGTTTTAGCGCGGTGAAAGATGATAGATTAAAAAAACCTCCGTGTAACGGAGGACAGTAAATAAATTACAAACCTGAAAACTCATCTGTGTGCGGAACAAGGGCTAATGCTGAGCGGGAAAACATGCAGTGAAAAAAGTGCACTGAGTGAAGCTTGAGTGGTTCTTAAGTGAAATCCATCCCTATTGAAAACAGTAACACCCAGATTTCTAGGAACAAGCAAAATGATGATGCATCTGGAATATTGTGTCCAGTTCTAGGCCCCTCAGTTCTGGAAGAACACAGAACAGCTTGAGAGCTTCCAACACAGAGCCACTAAGATGATGGAGTGAAGCATCTCGCTGACAAGGAAAGGCTGAGGGAGCTGGGTCTCTTGAGCTTGGAAAAAAGGAGACTGAGGGGTGACCTCATTCATGTTGATAAATATGGGAAGGGTGGGTATCAGGAGGATGGAGCCAGGCTCTTCTCAGTGGCATCTGATGATAGGACAAGGGGCAAAAGGTGTGAGCTGGAACAGAGGTCTTCCACATCAATTTGAGAAGAAACTTCTTCATGGTGAGGGTGACAGAGCCCTGGAACAGGCTGCCCAGGTGAGTTATGGAGTCTCCTTCTCTGCAGACATTTAAAACCCACCTGGCCATGTTCCTGTGTGACTGGATCTAGGTGATCCTGCTGTGGCAGGGGGATTGGACTGGATGATCTTCTGAGGTCCCTTCCAAACCCTGACATTCTGTGATCTACCCTACTAAATGCCTTTTTCCTCAAGTGAAAAAACAGCACAGTTACAAACGAACCGATCGGTGACGCTGAGTGAGCTCTCTAATGCTACTCTGCACATTCCACAGTAGTCACCACAGAGAAGTAGGGGAAAAAAAAAGAAAGAAGCAAGGGGGGAAATAAATTACTGTGTGCAACTCCATCTGCAAACTGCTTCTCCCACACTGGTATGTAATAAAATGTGTTGCTAAGCTACAAGCTGCTAAAGAAGTTCATTAAAGGACACTTTAAACAAAGCTGCCAGACTATTTTCCCTTTAAAGACTGCTTATTTGGTTCTGTCCCTTGTGTTTATAATTAGATCCTCTATATGAGAGATTGTGCTCCATTCAAGCCCACTCAGCAAAGAATGTTAATAAAATAACGTAAATAAGGCCCTGGCTTCGCTTGTATGTATTTGTGGGCTATGGAGTTGTTGATAGGAATTCATCTGGATTCCACTCGTGCTCTTAAAAGCAAAATAAAGCTTTTCCAAGTTGCAGCTCCCCAGGCTGGGGAGCAGAAATGTCAGCTTCTGCCTGCAGGACTCTAACCTAACTTCTTTCAGGCAAACACCACCAGCTTCTTACCTAACGGCTGAGTTTCCGAGGTGCCTGGCTTTTATGTGCCAGCTTTTGTTATCTACATTTAAATAAAGGCCACGGCTGTTTAGGTCTTTCTCCTGGCATTCTTTATGTTGTTTCATCTCCGTATGAGTTCCCAGACGAACATTAATGATTTAAAAAACAGCCTTGGTCTTTAATATATTAATGACAAAAGTCTACTTTGTCACATTCTACTGCAAGGAGAAAGACGCGTTAGCTAAGAGGTCTTTATCTGACCTTATATAAAACACTCCGAGTCTCTGTCACAACATTTTCCTGGTTAGGGGTATTTTGTTGTGGCTGAAGGGAAAAGAAGGCACGAGGCGTGCTGCGCCTTCCCTCACTGCGCTGAAATGATATTTAAAGAAATCATTTCAGCATTTATTGCTTTGACACTTAATAAGACACAAGACGCATAAATCACAGAGGAGAGTTAGGATCGGCGATTCTATAGGAACTGTTATTTGTCAATTTGTAGCCTGCATCCCATATTAAATCCTGCGTCGCAGTCCCCAGTCTGTATATATTTTTAATTACATTTTCAGGCTCATTTACATGCGCATATTGGCTTTCTGCCTGAACGATATCAAAGAGAAAGACCTTATGCTCACATCCAACCACACACACACACACACATACACACAAGCACATTAATTCAGAGAGACTCTTGTCTGTACATTTCTCAGAATGGAAGCTTCTCTCATCTTTCTCATTCTTAGAAAAGCTTTGCTTCACCAAGAAATCTTTAGGCAACCTAATTCTAAGTGCTTAGAAAAATGGAAAAGAAAACACAGGTTAATCGCTGCTGCGTGTTAGAGGTATCAGTGATTCTCACTTCACTTATGTTAATGAAATTTCTGTAACCTTGTAAGGCCTCTCAGTTCCAGAGGACACAGAACTGCTTCAGAGAGTCCAGTGCAGAGCCACAAAGATGATGAAGGGAGTGGAACATCTCCCTGATGAGGAAAGGCTGGGACTCTTGAGCTTGGAAAAATGGAGACTGAGGGGTGACCACATTCATGTTGATAAATATGGAAAGGGTGGGTGTCATGAGGAGCCAGGCTCTGCTTAGTGGCATCTAATAATAGGACAAGGGGCAATGTGTGTAAGATGGAACAGAGGAGGTTCCACATCAGTATGCGAAGGAACTCCTTTATGGTGAGGGTGACAGAGCAGTGGAAGTGGCTGCCCAGGGGTGTTGTGGAGTCTCCTTGTTTGCAGATGTTTACAAGCACATTCCTATGTGACTTAATCTAAGTGATCCTGCTAGGCTCGAGGTCCCTTCCAATCCTTGATGTTCTGTGACTTGTCATCAATGGCTGAGTTTGTGCAGAAAGGCTATTCCATTCCTTTGCTTTGGATAAACTACATCACAGAGTACCAACAGGGTCGCGTTAAATGAAGGTGACAAGGAAAACAACCTGTACACCACATAGATTCAACTTCTGTTTCAAGACTGGTTGTATGCTTCTCTTGATTAAATGCAAGCAATCAGACAAACTTCCAGGTGAACACAATGCTCTTGCTACAACCTCAATTACCAGGCTCTCTGGACTAAATTCCAACTTTGAAAATAAGATTGCTTCTCCAAAACCTAAATTATCATCACTTGTCCTAAATACTGACTTCCCAGACACTTACTGTTTTGATTTTAGTGCAGCCACTTTCAGGGCCAGTTGTTTGGTTGAGTTTCTTTCACTTAAAAGGGTCATTTTATAGCTGAAACTCGGGCAGATATTTTAACTCTTCCATGAGTTAGAAAAAGAAAAGCCATCCTCTTATTTTCCCACTGTCTCTGTGCATTAAGCAGAAGGGTCTGCCTGCAAAAAGGCCCTGTGGTACATCTTAGGTTTCAAGAGATGCTTCCTATTGGCAGATGCAGGTTGTAGCTAGAACTAAGCCGCATCAGCAGTTTCCTATGACACTCTGGAAATTGCTGCTACACAACAATAAGCAGCTGACTTGAAAACCAGGGAGGTGGGGAGAAAACAGCTTTAAGGAAGTGTCTTTTGGCTCAAGAAGAACATTTCCCAATTAAAAAGAAGTCACACCGTAAGTTAAATAGCAAGGACTTACCTGATCAAACATGAGTCCGGTGAGTTGAACCAACTATCTGCTTTAATGACAGAAAGACCAATATTTTCTTACATTTCAGATAGTCCATTTCTTCCTTATCTTAAACTTGCGGTCCATTTTCATACTTCACACACCTCCAACTATTCTGCTTGGACAAACTGCCCTCTTTGACATCGTGGCCACACACACACCATCTACCACAGCCTTGCCTTATTGTCTTGCAGACTTCTAGCCTTTACCTCTATCAATTAGAAATTCTGCTGATACTCAGATTTTGGGGAGGGGGCACAGGGAGGGTGTGGAGGGGAGAGGGAGCTATCATTCACAGAAACACAGAATCATGGAATGTTAGGAATTGGAAGGGATCTCGAAAGTTCATGCATTCCAATCCTCCTGCCACAGCACGATCCCCTAGATCCAGTCACATAGGAACATGGTCCAGGCAGGTTTTAAACATCTCCAAAGAAGGAGACTCCACAACCCCCCTGGGCAGAATCTTCCAGGCCTCTGTCACCCTCACTGGGAAGAAGTTCCTGCTCATATTGATGTGGAAACTTCTCTGTTCCAGCTCACACCCACTGTCCCTTGTCCTATCATTGGATGCCACTGAGCAGAGCCTGGCTCCATCCTCCTGACACCCACCCTTCATATATTTATCAACATTAATGGGCTCACCCCTCAGTCTCAGTCTTTTATCCCAGCTCAAGAGACCCAGGTCCCTCAGCCTTTTCTCATCAGGGAGATGCTCCACAAAGTTCTGTGATCTTTGTGGCTCTGCACTGGACCCTCTCAATCAGCTCTGTGTCCTTCTAAAACTGAGGGGCCCAGAACTGGACACAGTCTTCCAGACGTGGTCTCACCAGGGCAGAGTACAGGGGGAGAAGAATCTCTCAATCTACTAACCACCCCTGTTCTAATCCACCCCAGGACGCCACTGGCCTTCCTGGCCACAAAGGCACATTGCTGACTCCTGGCCATCCTGCTGGCCACCAGGACCCCCAGGTTCCTTTCTCATTCCATAATCACGTACAAAAACACTGCATATTTGATCTTTGATCACAAAAGGCATACAAGGAAAAGTTAAAAGCAAAACTGTATTAAGGTGCCTTTATATGTCTTTACACTTTCAACTTGAAAATCTGACATGGAATGAGATGAAAAGGGATTTTACCTACTTGAACATACCAGAGGTGGTTAGAGTGATGCACTGTCTCATTTAAACTGTGATTTAAAATCATGATTCTCTAACACCATGCTATGGAAACGAGGCATTCAGGGATATATTCCTCTTTTCCTTCACAAGCAGAATAAATCTATGGACCAGGTCCTGAAACAAAGCTAACTGGTATAAATATCCGACACGGTAGACTGTTCTGGATGAGCTGCACACATGGCATAAACCAGTGGAGAGTCTGTTCCATTAGACTAAAGTTCTAGTCAAAGACTGCTGCTTTTAACTGTCTAAGCAACTAATAAAAGTAAAACAAATTCCATCTCCAAGACATAGAATCGCTAAACAGAGGTGAAGTTTCTTTGAAAGGGTGTCCCCACTGAAATATCAGGTATGTCTGAGCAAATACTTGCTCCCTGCAAGTATAAACTAGGTATCTTACAACGTGTAACAGGTAGCAAGTACCGTCAGTGTAAAACCTGAAGTGAAATAAAGAGGTATGGTTGGCATAATTCCTTTTTTTTCTGAATAGACAAAGGCATTGTAAGGGAAAAATTGCTAAATCACAGGGATAATCATCATAGTCAGCTCCTCTAATGAGGCATCGTGGGATTACTGGAGTTATTATAAGAGTCATCTTATTGAAGAAATTCAAAGTTAATTGAAATCAATTGTACTGTACTGACAGCAGGTGTTTTAAGCGGCTAAAATATCAAAGTGAACCCTTTAAAATGGTTAGAATGAATGTAATGTTCACTTTTCAACTTTCAGCCCTGCCAAGCGATTCACTGTACAAGTACAGGAAAGTGTAGAGTCAAAGCGAAATGCTGGAATGAAACAGCATTTTGCATGCCAGTCAAGTGGCTAGCAAATGAAAGACGGTTCTGACCCCTTCCAGTAGACATTTTCATTATGGATGAGTAATTTCACAGAATCACAGAACATCAGGGATTGGAAGGACCTTGAGTCTAATCCCCCCGCCACAGCAGGATCCCCTAGATCACAGGAGCTAGTCACTAGTCACACAGGAACGTGTCCAGGTGGGTTTTAAAATGTCTGCAGAGAAGGAGTCTCCACAACCCCCCTGAGCAGCCCCCTCTAGGGCTCTGTCACCCTCATTGTGAAAAGGTTCCTTCTCAAATTGATGTGGAACCTCCTCTGTTCCAGCTCACATCCATTGACTCTTTGTCCTATCATCAGATGCCCCTAAGCAGAGCCTGGCTCCATCCTCCTGACACCCACCCTTTCCATGTTTATCAACATTCATGGGGTCACCCTTCAGTCTCCTTTTTTTCAAACTTAAGACATCCAGCTCCCTCAGCCTTTCCTCATCAGGGAGCTATTCCACTCCCTAACCAATGAAGTACAAGTAGATTCTAGCAATAAAAAAGAAAGAACTGGAGCTTTCAGAATTATAGTCCAGAACTAATCTTTACTTTGATCCAGTAGGTTAATTTGATTCAGCGGTTGTTCAGGTCTCACAGTAAGGTCAGTGGGATGGACTTCATTGGCCCCTTCCAATCCCTAACATCCTGTGACTCTGTGATTAGTCCTGTAATGTGTGCAAACAACGCTGCCTTTTCCAGGCACAGCAGAGCAGGAACTTCAACAAACCAAAAAACCCCACTTCCTTCATTTCCAAATGACAGATCCACCCAACATCACTAAAACCAGAGATCTGGAGCTAAATTGCTTCCAACAACTTGCACAAGAATTGTCCTTAAATTTGAAGAATCCAAAGACTTTCCACAAACAGGCTGTGCTGGTGATCACCACTAGGCAAAATACAGTGAGTGATTCCATTTCAGATATACTACCCAAAAAATACAAAGCAGCAATAACACAGGCTGGGAGAGTCTGCCTGAAACAAATGTTGATTTACTGCACAGACAGTAAATTATGGTAAAGAAACGAGGCAGTGCACAAGCAAATGGCACAGGCATCATGTCTTTTAGGAAAATGTATTTTTATGACTGCACCCCAGGACAGGCTGTCTGCATTCAGAGTTCATCATAGCTGAGAAGAGAATTAGCTCATGCGTACTCAGTGCTAATTTTTTTAAGACGTGACTTACCACCCAATCACAGAACATTAGGGATCAGAAGGGACCTCGAAAGATCATCCAGTCCAACCCCCTGACAGAGCAGGATCCCTTAGCTCAAGTTGCACAGGAACATGGCCAGGCAGCTTTTAAACATCTCCAGAGAAGGAGACTCCACAACCTCCCTAGGCAGCCCATTTCAGTGCTGTGTCAACCTCACCGTGAATAATTTCCTTCTCAAGTTGGTGTGGAACCTCTTCTGCTCCAGCTCACACCCACTGTCCCTTGTCCTATCATTGTGTTCCACTGAGCAGAGCCTAGCTCCAATATCCTGACACCTGCCTTTTCCACTTACCAGCATGAATGGGGCCACCCCTCAGTCTCCTTTTTTCCAAGCTAAAGAGACCCAGCTCCCTTTCCACATCAGGGAGATGCTCTACTCCCTTCATCATCTTTGTGGCTGTGTGCCGGACTCTCTCAAGCAGTTCTGTGTCCTTCTGGAACTGAGGGTCTCAGACTTGGACACAGTACTCTAGATGTGGTCTCAGCATGGCAGAGCAGAGGGGCAGGAGAACCTCTCTCCATCTACTAAGCACCCCCTTTCTAATCCACCCCAGGATACCATTGGCCTTCTTGGCCACAAGGGCCCACTGCTGGCTCGTGGCAATGCTGTCGGCCACTGGGTTCCCCAGGTCCCTTTCTCCTACATTGCTCTTTAACAGGTCATTCCCCAACCTACACCAGTTCCTGGGGTTGTTCTTACTTATGTCAGTATCAAGTAGCTTCCAACTGGAGGTTAAAGGTTTGGGGGTTTTGGTTTTATCGATTAATCCATTAATAAGATACAACTTTCTAAAATGAAAAAGCCTTAATGACTCTGTAAGGATGTAAAGAAACCAAGAAGCACATATGACAGAGCACCTCCGGTCTGCTTTTAAGGCCAACACTGGCTCTTATGATAGCTCTTGTATTTACATATAAATGCTTGTTGCTTGACAATTTAGATAAAAACGTCACCGCTGCTCTGCATGTGCCGTAGATTGAAGGTGTAAAACCACTGGACCAACTAATGGAGTCTTCACACATCATATCTTGTTAAAGAAGAGGTAACCCACTCTCAGATGCTATTACAATTCATCAAAACTACAGTATACAAAAGATAGACCTCTCACAACAGCCTAACTTCTAGCTTTCTGAGTTGGATGCCAAAATAACTACTGATTGAAGCTGCACCATTTCAATAATGAAAATGATGCCTCTGCAGTACCTTCTTGAAAAGACAGAGAAAATGCTACAGCTACATTTAATTCCATCTTTCTCCAAATATAAAGGAAACATCAAGGACTTGCCAGGGATCCTTAGTTAGACTGCAGCTTAAAAACCAACTGTGCAAAAAGCGGTAACTTTAAACATTTACCTCATGCACCAAGAGTTGAGTTTGTCCTTCAGTTCTTTCTTATTTATAAAGAAGAAAAGGAAGGAGGCTGCACAAAAGCCAATGGCTGCGATGGAAAACTGCTCAAGAAGGGTAGTGAAAGACAACGCTCACTCCTGCTATTTTTCTAACAGATGTGGATGATGTGATCATTCATTCATTTCACTGTGTTTCATCACCCACATGTGCTGTTTAATTGAAAAGCAATTGTAGCATCTTCTGTATTCAGTGCATGCCCGAGCAAAGGTATACATTATTGAATTATGAATTAGTTGTGCCTAAACAAATCTTCAGTGGGGACAAGGAGGGAAGGAATTCAAATATGTCAGTAAAAAATAACCTTCCTACTTACTCTGCCTACTTCATTTTACATCAGTGTTTTGGTACAGCCAGAGCTTGAAACCACTAAGCAGCAGCTATGTTAGCCTATCTATTGTTTCCAAAGCCTTCAGTGCACCATCCTCATGGCCTGAAAGACAACTAGTTCGTTTATAAGTCATTACCTAAGAAGCAACCACTAATTACAGCAAGTCTGCCAAGTTACAGAGTGGTTTTATGATTTGATCACAGGCTAAGCCCGCCACACTCGTTTCACTTGTGACCCAAGAAAGATTTCAGTTTAGATCTCCAGAGGTGGCAGTCTGGAGCAAGGGGACACCACATCACCAGTTAAGTGTCTTATTTATTTGCTCTTGTAGCACAGGATGTTGAAATCAGTAAAAGAAATCGAAGGTTTTATGTAAAAAGAGTAGTTTTCCTGCTGGGTCAAACCTGCTTTTTATTTACCTCACAGTTTAATTACCTTGTACTTTATAGATTTGGTTATAAGAAAAGCGAGTCATAAATACATTATATTCTTGTTTACTAGTCGGAATTATCCATAAATACATTACACAAGCTTCACAAAAACCTTTTTCCACCAGGCTGAATTGAAAATTCAAACTATATTTTCCCTGCCTTATCTAAATTCCAACATGACACATAATAAATAGCTTCTCATTTACTATCATCATAAAAATTTAAACAGCCTTGAAATAGTTGCTACAATACAGGGGGAAATGATCAAATGTATGTTCTAAATACCCACTTACAACAGGAAAACTATTTCCATATTGAAGAAAGAACACATCAAGATGCATTGTTGCAGTAACCTAGTTGTTGTTTTTTTAAAATCTACTCAGGATTGTAGTATTAGAGTCAACAACTTGCTGTTCTACACTGTAAAAAAAAAAGGACTAACAGCCCTTAGCTATCGTGTAGTGTCAGATTTGCTTTTAAAAAGAAAGTATCTGATTTGATTCTATACAGTGATTAAACATCTTTGTGCTCTGCTGAGTAGGGTATTCTATCCCCTCCCCCCTCCAAAAATGGCATCAAAGCAATCAAAATGGTAATGTTCAGCATGAATGGGGCCCCATCCCCCACCTTCAAACTCTGCAGACTTTTCTCCATGTTAGAAGAAACCAACACCCCTTCCTCACAAAATGGAAGCTTCCACTACCAAATTGAGAAGTGCTGACAAAAATTCCGATTACAATAAAGCGGGAGGAAAAGGGTGCCACATAATCACCACCACCTATGGGCGCAGATCACAGAGGCACGGATCACTTTTCAACTCGAACCGCAACTCCAGCAAAACAAAACAAAACAAATTGTTTAAAAAGGGGGGGAATTAAAAAAAAAAAAGAGAGAAATAGAAGGATGGAATCGCACACGTAGCCTCCCCCCCCC
>VXBP01005792.1:115967-218228 GCA_013400115.1 Rhinopomastus cyanomelas
GCGCGCCTTGATTTCACTTTGCCTGGGGAAAAAGTTGTGCCTCGGCTCTCAGTGCTCATTCGGCGGTGCCCGGATGCAGCCGGGGGAGGGGGGCGAGGAGCAGAAAGGAGGGGGAGCGGGACTGGGGGGGTGCGAGGGAAAGCGGAGGAGGGGGGAAGTGGTGGTTCGCGGCCCGCGCATGCGCCCCGCTCCCGCCGCCGACGCCGCCGCGGCAGGCGAGAACAACAAAGTGATGGCGCGCGTGGCCGACGGCGGGAGCGCGCACTCCTCAGCGCGTGGTCCCGCCGGCAGAGGGGCGGAGGCAGACGGAGGGAGGCGCCTGCTGTCACCTCCCGCCAGGGCGGGGTTTGGGGCCGGCTCTGCCCAGGGGGCGCAGGGCAGCACCCGCGGGCTGGCGAGGGGCCGCTGCCAGGCGCCTCTGGAGGGGAAGTTTGTTCTAGTCCCGCGCACTCCTGCTGTCCCCTGCTCCCGCCGCCGGACCTCCTCTCCCCCTGCCCGTCACGGCGTTAGCAGCCGGCGTCCAGTCCCTCCCGCAGGGTCTTTCCAGCCCCTCGAAAAGTGCATCCAACAAACTTATATCGGCAGCCCGGGGCTGCTGCTGCCGCCGTCCTGGTAGTTCAGGGGAATCTGGTTGCGGGGTGGCCTTCACCCACTGTCAACGGGCAACCTCAGGCCACGGAGGTCAGGAGAGTTCTGTCCCCGTGGCCTGGCATCTAATCGTTACCTCTCATCCCGTCCTGCTGGTATCACCGAAACAAGGAATCACTGAGGCTGGAAAAGTCCCCTGAGCTCATCTATAGTCCAGGCCAAGACCTAACATCTCCACGCCTGCCAGACCAGGGCACTAAGGGCCACAGCCAGGCTGTCCTAAAACACATCCAGCGATGGGGACTCCACCACTGCCCTGGGCAGTCCATTCCTATCTCTGATCAACCTTTCCATGAGGAAGGGCTTCCTAACATCCAACCTAACCAGCCCATAGCAGTTTCAGGCCCTGTCCTCTTGTCCTGGCAGTAGTTGTCTGGGAGAAGAGCCTGACCCCCACCTGACTACAACCTCCCTTCAGGGAGTTTTAGAGAGGAAGAAGGCCTCCCTGAGTCTCCTCCAGGCTAATCACCCCCAGCTCCCTCAACCTCTCCTCATCACACTTTCCCTCTGGTCCCTTCCCAAGCTTGATTGCTCCTCTGAACCTGCTACAGCCCCTCAATCTCTTTCTTAAGTGAGTTGCCCACAACTGCCCCCAGTACTCAAGGGGAGGCCTCACCAGTGCTCAGTACAGGGAGAGAATTCGGTCCCTAGTCCTGCTGCCACACTACTGCTGATCCAAGCCAGGCCACCTGGGCACCCTGCTGGCTCTCCTTCAGCTGGTTGTCAACCAGTACTACCAGGTCCCTCTGCCAGGCTGCTCTCCAGCCACTCATTGCCCAGTCTGAGTTGCGGGACCTTATTGTGGCCAAAGTGTAGGACCCTGCACTTGGCCTTGTTAAACCTTACCCCAATTCACTGTTTGCAATTAAATCAGCAATAAGCACCTTTCTATCTACATCACTGTCCCTTGTTCTCCCACTGTGATGTAAGCACTGACTTTTCATCCTGTCCTTCCATCTCTTCCTTATATTTCTCCTGTTTTTCCCCAGCAATCTCCTTCTAGCTGTCTATCTGATCACTGGATCAGATTTACCAAACAGACCATGAATTTCAAGATACGACAAAATCTTATTCTTTGTGCAGACGACTGTTACTGACTTCAGTGGAAAATACCTGATTACATCTGCAGAAACTCACTGTCCCTTTAAAGGCAAAACACCACCAGTGTTTTCATGCACCAGACAAACTGGCAGTGGCTAACTGCAATGGAAATCATCAGCTGGGTGTTTGCTTTTTAGTCCTTGGAAAGTCTCTCCCTGACCTGTCATACCCACAGGTAAAAGGATATTCTGATGCAAAAAAAGAAGTCTATTAATATAGACACTGTTGGCACATTTGAAAGTCTCAGCAGAATTGCCCCCGTACTTTACCAAAACCAGCTTTTATCCATCAGTGCAACACACAACTTCAGGTAAAAGGGATTAACAACACGTTTTCCTCTCTTAACTTTAGGTAAAAAGGATTAACGTGTTTTCCTCTCTTAACTTCAGGTAAAAGGGATTAACAACAGAGTTTCCTCTCTTAACTTCACGTAGAAGGGATTAATAACACATTTTCCTCTCTTAACTTCACATAAAAGGGATTAATAACACATTTTCCTCTCTTCACTTCACGTAAAGGGGATTAACAACAGAGTTTCCTCTCTTAAATTCAAGTAAAAGGGATTAACAATACATTTTCCTTTCTTGTCAGGACTGACCATGAAGAATTGACTTCAGTTCTGTCGCCCGCACCAACCATCAGCTCACTGTCCTTATTTGGGGTCAAAAGGTAAAGTCAGCTCCACTCTTTACCCAATTCCTTTTAAGTCTAAGCACCGAGTTTAGTTTCTGCATGCTGCTTCTCACATATTGCGTTCTTTATAGAACCTGGCAAAGTAAATCAGCATAGTTTTGGAAGCATCATACCCCATAGGGAATTTTTGTGTTCATTTGCCCTGGGAAGAGTTAAAACACATCGTTCTATTATCAGTTGATTTTGTGGTTTGTTTTCAAAGAACATCATTGTGGATTTCTCTAAGTAGACTTTTACACCCATGTAAATGACCACACAAAGTACAATACTAAGGGTAGATGTTGTGTTGGGATACATGGTTTTAGTGGTAGGACTTGGAAAAGGTTGGAATTGATGATCTTCTAGCTGAAACTCTTCTGTGATTCTATGAAAACCCAAGCTGTGTTACTGTCCCCATGGTATAGACCAGCCTGTGTGAGAAGGTCACTAAGCTCCACATAATCTAGAACATTTGGAAAAAGCTGATGAAAAAAAAATGTTCTTTCTGGAAAAAGCACAGGGGAGGTCAAGCAATTGTACAGTGGAACCCATGCAGAAAGACAATCTGGCATCAGAAGAGAAGAGCAACTCAAATGATCAGATGCTGGAGCACCTCCCCTGTGAGATCAGGCTGAGCAAGGTGGGGTTGTTCAGCCTGGACAAGAGGAGGCTTCCAGGTGACTTCAAGTAGCTTTCCAGTCTCTGAAGGAAAGGGGCTACAAGAAAGCTAGGGAAGGGCTTTTGACATGGGTGGTAGTGAGAGGACAAGGGGAAAGGGTTGCAGACTTGAAGAGGGGAGATTGAGGTTGGACATGAGGAACAAATTCTTTGCTATGAGGGTGCTGAGGTGCTGGAATAGGTTGTTCTGCCTAAGGCAGTTGTGGCTGCCCCATCCCTGGCAGTGTTGAAGGGCAGGTTGTCTGGGGCCCTGAGTAACCTGCTCTAGTGAAGGTGTCCCTGTCTGTTCAGAGGGGTCGGAACTAGATGATCTTTAAGTTCCCTTGCAGCCTTGGCCATTCTCTGGTTCTATGTTCTTGGGCTGAACTTTTGATGACAGCCCTGAGAGTGTAACACAGCCCTGATTTACACCTGTAGTGTCAGTACAAAGTGTATTCATTGCCTGTGAGATTTAAATCAATGCAGTATGATTTTGAAAAGCTTTCATAGTGGACTAACATCACAAACTTTGAAGTGAAGGGTAAAATTCAAATGAAGTATAATAATGCTGAGCACTTCTGAAAATCCCTCCCATGACCTTGAGGCTCAAAGAATACTTTCAAATTTGATCAGCAAATTCTAGCTGTTTCTCTTCTCTTGTTGGAAATGCTGCTTTTATTTCTTTTCCTGGAGAATCAACTCATTTCGAGAGGTATCAAGTACTGCGCCTGAAAACAAGATGTAGCCACATTCACTACCTTTAAAAAAAAGGCTAGAAGCATAAGAACTGGTGAATATAGCTAATAAAGCACAACATTCTGTCAAGGATTAAAAGGATTACGTCATCTGAGTGATTTAGTTACTTGGACTTGCATCTAGTTACTTCTCCATCCTTTCAGGATGAGAACCACCGAGTCCTTGAGTTTGGGCTCCCAAATTCCTTCAAGAATAGAATCCTCTCTCTTCTGGATATCAAATCATCAAATCATTATGGCTGGAAAGGACCTCCAGGATCATCAAGTCCAAATATCACCTACCCCCACACATTTTACATTTGTGAAGAATTCAACAGGATAATTCATCACATGTTCTCTCCTTACTTGATCTGCCTCCTTCCTTAGGAGTAAGCAGTCCATACCTTCCAACATCACTCTCCAGAGCATGCCTTGACCTCCTTTTCAGATAGGAGGCAGCCAGCCAACTGTTTATTCAAAATGCTTTCTGAACAGGTTCAGTTCCCAGTAGCACGTGGGAAAACCTGGGCGGCTCAATACACAAACCTGGCTGAAAATCAGAGTAAGGCAAAAGATGTCTCATTCCAGACTAGTCAGGTTTTCCAGGCTGCCACAGAGATGTAGAAGCCTCTTTCAAAAAGGTGTAACAAATTCACATTTCTTGAGAAGTTTAGAAATCCATAGAATCACAGACCACATAGGATCACAGAATGAGTTAGGTTAGAAGGAACCTCAGAGATCATCTAGTTCCAACTCCCCCTGCCATAGACAATGACAGTTCTCACCAGACCAGGTTGACTAGAGTCCCATCCAACCTGGCTTTGAACTCTTCCAGGGAGAAGGTATCCGCAGTCTCCCTGAGCAACATGCTTCATTGTCTCAGCACCCCCATAGTAAGGAATTTCCTCCAAAGGTCTAATCTAAGTCTACCCTCTTTTTGCTTGAAATCATTCCCCCTTGTCCCATCACCAGAGTATCTCGTAAAAAAGTCCCTTCTCCAGCTTTTCTGTAGCCCCTTTCAGGTACTGGAAGGCTGCTATAAGGTTCCCCTGCAGCCCTCTCTTCTCCAGGCTGAAGAGCCTCAGATCTCTCAGCCTGTCTTCCTAGAAGAAGTGCTCCAGCCCTCTGATCATCTTCGTGATCCTCCTCTGGACTTTCTCTAAACAGTTCAGTGTCCTTCTTATACTGAGGTCTCCAGAACTGGATGCAGCATTCCAGGTGGGGTCTCACAAGAGCAGAAGAGGACAATCACCTCCCTTGCCCTGCTGGTGACTCTTTTGTGATCCAGCCCAGGAGACAGTTGGCCTGGGAGAAGAGCCCGACCCCCATCTGACTAGAACCTCCCTTCAGGGAGTTTTAGAGAGGGAGAAGGTCCCCCCTGAGTCTCCTCTTCTTTCAGGCTAAACACCCCCACCTCCCTTAGCCTCTCCCTCCAGTCGCTTCCCCAGCCTCATTGCTCCTCTGGACCCACTCCAGCCCCTCAGTATCATGGGAGAAACGTTGTGTTTGTCCTAACACCCACCTAACCAGGTCTGGCTCTGGCAGAGGCCACAAACTTTCTAATCCCTGACATTTTCTCACAGTCAGTGTATAGACAGCACTGAGTGACACCTGTCACTTTGTCTCCATCCTAATTGACTTGACTGATGCCACTTTTCTGCTCTAACACCAAGTGCCTACAAACACATCCCTAAGGTTTTGTGCCCCCATGTGCTTCAGTGATTCAACCAACACCCCTTAGATGAGAATACTAATTTCTGTGGGAGAATGCACCAGGGACTTGTAGTGCAACGATCAGCCAGTGATCCAGCAGGGAGCAAGACAAGCATTACGAAGAAGCTTTAACCTCCTTTGGCTCTGGGCAGAAGTCCCTAGCAGTACTAAGAAACATTTTCATGGGGCAGCCACATTTCTGCTGAATAGGTTGAAAAACAGAGGAAGCCCATTTCACTGTATTCAGCAGGCTCCTGCACACAAAAGTTCTGCTTAACATTTCTGCTGAACAGAGCCTTAGGGCAGAAAATACATTACAGAATCACAGAACATTAGGGTTTGGAAGGGACCTCCAAAGATCATCCAGTCCAATCCCCCTGCCACAGCAGGATCCCCTAGATCAAGTCTCACAGGAACGTGGCCAGGGGGGTTTTAAACGTGTCCAGAGAAGGAGACTCCACAACCCCCCTGGGCAGCTGCTTTCAGTGCTCTGTCACCCTCACCACCAAGAAGGTCCTTCTCATACTGATGTAGAACCTCCTCTGTTCCAGGTCACACCCACTGCCCCTTGTCCTATCATTGGATGACACTGAGCAGAGCCTGGCTCCATCCTCCTTTCCATATTTATAAACATTAATGGGGTCACCCCTCAGTCTCTTTTTTCCCAAGCTCAAGAGACCCAGCTCCCTCAGCCTTTCCTCATCAGGAAGATGCTCCCCTCCCTTCATCATCCTTGTAGTTCTCTGTTGGACTCTCTGAAGCACTTCTGTGTCCTTTTGGAACAGAGGTGCCCAGAACTGGACACAATATTCCAGCTGTGGTCACACCAGTGCAGAGTAGAAGGCTCCCATAGATTAGTCACCAGTAACAGTTTTTTAAAACTGCGTCAATAGATATAATTTGTAACAAGCAGGAATATTTGATCTGGTTTTAATTGCAGAAACATCTCAGCTATTCTATCTCTTTTTTCCCCCTCTTCCTCCCCAACTCCTTTGTTCCATTTTGTTCTAGCTATTGTCGTCCTTCACTTTCCAGCCCCACTCTGTTTTGCAAGGCTGATCCAGTCACTGATCATTTTATCACTCTGCTTTGAAAAAAGAATTCAATCTCTTTTGTACATTGGAGTGAATTTGTAAATAACACTCGTTCAACAAATTTTGCTCCAAGGATCACTCTGGGAATAAATTTGGATCAATATAATCCCTGTTAATATAACTTGAAAGTAATACCGAATGGCACCGCAGCGAAGCTTTGGGAATATCATCTTCAAAATAGGGGCTGTGAGAAAGCCAGGTGAAAAGTGTTGAGCAAAAGGATATTGTACATGCAGTCCATGCACTCACCCTCTGGAGCAGGAACTAATTATTAGCTCCTACTATTGCAGCAGCACATACACAGGCTCCCCAGTATGACAACTGTACTAGGAGCTGTACATGCTGAGGCTGATGAAATGAAATAGAACAAATAGCTATAACACAAAGCCATCATGTTCAATGCAATTATTGGTCACTGGGTCTTAATTCACATGGAATCACAGAATTACTGAGGCTGGAAAAGACCTCTGAGCTCATCCAGACCAGCCTAGGATCTAACATCTCCACATCAACCAGACCAGGGCACTAAGTGCCACAGCCAGGCTGTCCTTCAACACCTCCAGGGATGGGGACTCCACCACTGCCCTGGGCAGTCCAGTCCAGGCTCTGATCAGCCTTTCCATGAGGAAGGGCTTCCTAACATCCAACCTAACCCTCCTGTGGTGCAGCTTCAGGCCCTGCCCTCTTGTCCTCTCACTAGTTGCCTGGGACCCCCAGACTACAACCTCCCTTCAGGGAGTTGTAGAGAGGAGCAAGGTCTTGAGTCTCCTCCAGGCTGAACACCCCCAGCTCCCTCAGCCTCTCCTCATCAGACTTTCCCTCCAGTTCCTTCCCCAAACTCGTTGCTCCTCTGGACCCACTCCAGCCCATCAATCTCTTTATTGAAGAGAGGTTCCAGAACTGTCCCCAGTACTTGAGGTAAGGCCTCATGAGGAACAGCTCCAAAGAATACTAAAATACACATTGTATGTTTCTCAACTTTAAATACACGTACTGACACTATTTATATAGTTCTCTCTGCACCAAGCATAAGTGCAACAAAAGATGAACACCAACATAAGATTATTAAAATGTTGTCACCTCACCAACAAAAAGCCACCAAAACAAAAAGAGTTTGAGCACTTTCTAAGGTCACCAATGCTGTGAAAATAAAGGAGGGGTATGTACAGTAGGAATGCACTAGGTACACCTTGCTCATTCTCCCTTCTCTGTTGAAAGACTTCTGAGTGGCTCGGCAGGTCTCAAGTATCATGATGTCTCCAATGGGAAGGTATTGTCCCCCAGCCATGACTGTGTTACATGTCATAGAATAATAGAATCATTCAAGTTGGAAAAGACCCTTGGGATCATCGAGTCCAACCATCAACCCTACTCTACAAGTTCACCCCTAAACCATATCCCCCAATACTACATCTAAGCAATTTTTAAACACGTCCAGGGATGGGGACTCAATCACCACCCTGGGCCTGACCACTCTTTCCATGAAGAATTTTTTCCTGATGCCCAGTCTAGACCACCCCTGTTGAAGCTTAAAGCCCTTCCCTCTGGTTCTTTCGCTAACAGATCACAACAAACCAATAGCATCACACACAGCCTTAAAATTCATGGAGTTCTCACAGTTGTAATACATCCAAGCTGAGAATAAAAAGCCCATCAGTGTCCTGATAATTCCTGCATGGTTTCCATACTAAGTTCCCAAGTTCTTTCTACAAATCTCTGAAGAGAGGTTGTAGTCAAGCAGGGGTCGGGCTCTTTTCCCAGACAACTAGCACCAGGGTGAGAGGGAAGGGCCTGAAGCTGCACCAGGGTTAGGGAAAGGTTAGGTTGGATGTTAGGAAGCCCTTCCTCATGGAAAGGGTGACCAGACCCTGAGGCCCCATCCCTCAGGAGGTGTTGAAGAACAGACTGGCTGTGGCCCTTAGTGCCCTGGTCTGGCTGATGTGGTGATGTTAGGTCCTGGGCTGGATGAGCTCAGAGGTCTTTTCCAACCTCAATAATTCTGTGATTCTGTAATCTCTCTGCTTTCTCTGTCTTTTTCTGGGCTAAATGCCAGCCTCCCCATCCTTGTCCCAGTTAAATACTAAGTGAGTTGTATAAGGATGTCAAGCAGTTCCGTAATGCCTCTTCCACTCTATGTCTCTGCAGAAACATTTTCCACATTTTTGCCCATCCTTGCAAGACTGTCATTTGACTCCCTTTTTCACTTGCCCTTAGCTCTAGTTCTTTTTCTTTATTTGGAAAACCTTGCAAACATATCCCAGGCATCCAATAAAACCAGAATCAGAAAGTGAGGAAATGAAGCCCAAATTTACTTGGAGAACAACTCATAATTTTTTTATTCAGTCTCATGATTAGCTAGGAACAGGCTGACTCATGATGTTTGAGTGCCCTGCCTCAGCAATACTGTTTGTGCTGTCAGAACATCTGCACATGTCCTCCAGTCTCTTCACTCCTTCCTCTCACGCTCAGCTGATTTGCATTGCCAGGGGTGATTATGTGATTACAAAGTTAAAGGATAGTGACGAAAAACAATGTGAATCTAAACAACATGGCTTGGAGACACCTCTCCTGATCTGGCTAGCATCCGTTCCTAAAGGTTTCCCAGAATCATAGAACATTAGGGAATGGAAGTGACCTTGAAGGATCATCCAGTCCAATCCCCCTGCCACAAGCAGGACCACCTAGACCAAGTCACATAGGCACATAGGTTTCCCTTCAAATTCCTACTTGTAAACTTACTCTGTAAAAAGGCATAATGAAAACAAAGGTGATCTTACTACAAGGGCTGTCCCAGCAACTTTCTCTCTTCACCTTCACTGAGTGATGAATCCCTTTAGGAATATTTTGCAGCAACTCAATTAAACAAGCAAACAAGTTTTTGTGGGATCCAAGCTGTCCCTCACAAGACTGGAAGTGAGCCTGTTGGTCTGCACTCTTCCCTTCTGTTTCTCAGTTTGCATTGATGGGTGGTAACGTCAGTGATAGGGTCCTTTGTATTCCTATTTTGTTCTTAATTATCCTCGTGCTGGGTAACTGGGCTGGCCTTGATATGACTGACCTTAATGGGACTGACCGTGCTGAATGCATTTCACACTCGTTTGTTCTGAAAAGAAAACAGAACTGAAAGTAATAAAAAACCACAACATCTATTTGCCATTAACAGCTTCTTTTTTTATGTACATGATGTAAAACATCCTCAGACTGGCAAAGGGAGTGGAGTTCTGGGCCACTCACTTCAACAAAGAGATTGAGGGACTGGAGTGGGTCCAGAGCAGCAATGAAGCTGGGGAGGGGACTGGAGGGAAAGGCTGATGGGGAGAGGCTGAGGGAGCTGGGGGCGTTTAGCCTGGAGGAGGCTCAGAGGGTCCTTGTCCCTCTCTCCAACTCCCTGAAGGGAGGTTCTTAGTCAGGTGGGGGTCGGACTCTTCTCTCAGGTAACTAGCACCAGGATGAGAGAGCGGGGCCTGAAGCTGCACCAGGGGAGGGTTAGGTTGGATGTTAGGAAGCTCCTCCTCAAGGAAAGGTTGATCAGAGCCTGGAACAGACTGCCCAGGGTAGTGGTGGAGTCCCCATCCCTGGAGGTATTTAAGGACAGAGTGGCTGTGGCCCTTAGTGCTCTGGTCTGGCTGATGTGAGGTCTTTGGCTGGTCTGGATGAGCTCAGAGGGCTCAAATAATTCTGCAGAATGTATCTCTCTTATCACTCAGGCAATTAATACAGTGTGTACATGGCACGTATATAACTATATAGATCTACACACATATGCACTCATGAACATAAACGCAGTCACACGTCTGCACACACCCACACACTTAAATGCAAGGTCTACTACCAAGTTTTGCTCTAGTCATTTAAATCCAGCTTCTGAATGTATGCACATGCCGTAGCACACAACGGTGTGAGTTGAATCAGCTCCCCAAGGAGCTGAGGCTTGGCAAGCAGCTTCTTTAGTTCATTATAATCACCGCCTCCAATCTCTTGTTAGAGAGAAACTCTATCACCAGCACTCTTTAGCAACTTGAGGCCAAGATCTCTTCATTTAAAGTGGCATCACTTTCCTGAAATCAAAAGTGTATCTGAGAGGGCAGTGTTTCTAGGAAGACCAGTTAGAAGTCCAGTTAAAACTGGCAATTTTAAATGTGTGGATGCTTTTTTTTTTTTTAGAGCTTTTATAAGGTTGCAGCTTCTGCCAGCTCTCTGTTAGCACTAACCCCTCACACATGAACAGGTTCAATATTAATTAAACAAACTTTCTCCCTCGCATGAAGACGCAGGGACTAAAAATATCCCCCTTACAAAATACACATTTTGTTTGCACATATTTACACAGCCCTCAGATCTGAATGGATGCAGTAGCAGAAGGATAAAGCCGTCTGACGCAGGAAGATCAGCAAAGCAATCTGCAAGTTCTGCAGGAGCCAGAAGAGAAACATTTTCGGGGTGGCAAACAGCATTACGCAAGACACGCACGTGTGCGACGGAGAAATAGTTGCGTAGGCTGGGAATCTAGAGTGACTGGCAACGATCTTGCTCATCCCTGCATAACATAACCCTCTATGCACTCAGGAAGATTTCAAAGCTCAAAGCCTTCCCTATTTCAGAGTATTTAATTCCTTTGGGTTTCTTCTTCACCTTGAGTTTGTAATGGAGGAATGTGATGGGGAGGAAGAAGAGCGGAAAAGCCTTCCCCCCCTCCATCATCTCTTTCCCTGCCTGCTGGGAAATGTAGTCCAGCTGCAGCAGAACAGGGACAGCTCTATGTGTCAGGGCTGGAGCAATGGGAATTGCCATTTCTACTCCTAGGTCTGCCAAATGGGAAACTTTAACCCTGCTTTTTGTCTGAACAGAAGAGCTATTTAATCTAAATGGGAACAGGCAAAACTGTCCCTTATGTTGAATTTTGATGTCTTCTGCTGGATCTCATCAGGACAACACAACAGTCTTCTCAGCTTTTAACACACTCATTACAGGATTTCTAAATGAAACATTAAGGGCCTGTTTCCCCACCATTATCCTCAATATTTTTAACCTGTTTGCAGGTTTTTAATCCAGTTGTGTGATCACCCCCTACACTGCTATCACTCATCATCTCTATTTTCTAGCTAGGGAGAAAAAAAAAAGTTGTAATGTCTTCCTTTCAGCCACTGGGTAGGCAACTGTGGGGGTAGAAAATGCAAATTCTTGGAAGTCCTTTGTGATTTTTCTTCTTTTTAAAGAAAATCAGTTCTTGCTTTTCAAGGAGAGGGACCTGGTCTCTCAACAATGCAAAGGCACTTGCTAATGTGTAAAGGCACTGGGAACTTTGCTAGTGATTCTTTGGTGGTGGTTGCAGCACACGCAAGGCAGTAGCCTGAGTCTTTCTCCCACTCTCTCTTTTGCCTTGATAATTACTTGAAGTTTCATCTCATCCCTCCCCCAGCCCCGTTAACCTTTGATCTACAGTTTTTGCTGATTACTCTCTGCTACTTCCAAAGTACATCAGCTGTTACTTTTCATTTTATGGATCAATGATGATCCATATGTGGTGAAACTCTTGAACTCATTTCATATCCAACCTGTTTTCTTCCCCAAATGCTTTCAACTTTTCCCAACGTCTTGTCTTTTACCACATTAAAGCCTCTGGTTGTGTGTGTTAAGTGAGGCGAGGGGTGAGCCAGGGATGCCAGATCTGCCCAGCAGGAGGGAGAGTGGCCGAGCCCGGGAAGGGGAGGGATGCTCAGGCCTCTCCTTGCCTTGCTGGGGGAGAAAAGGGGGCTCACAGCCACTACATCTCACTAGGACCAGGGCCTTTGTTCTCAAGCCAGAGATGGGAAAGCAACCCAAGTTCATCCATCCTCTTTCCACACTGACACCAAAACCCTGGGCTTCCACAGGATGGCTGCAGCACAAAAGACGACAGAATAGGAAACTCCAGCTCTTCCATGTCCTCAGGAACATTTGTACACTAGTCTACCCTCAACCTCTCCATCTCAGCTACAGTGGGGTGGATGGGTTGGGTAAAAGGTTGTACTGCCACCAGATCTCTGCTGTTTGTAACGTCTGAAAACTCAGGCCGTGGCTGAGCAGCAGTGAGTTTGCTTGGGTTTGGTGGGTTGGGTTTTTGTGGTGTTGTTTGGGGCGTTTTGGGAGGTGGGCTGTTAGGGTTTTTGTGGATTTGTTTTGTTCTGCAGTGTTTTAACACTGAGTCAGCAACCAGCAGAGACAACTTGAAAGAAATGATCTGCAGACACTCCTCATCACAGTGCTGTGTGGGGGAAGGGAAGACACATCTGAATGATTTAGTGACTGGTTAGGGAAAACAGGTTTTGACTGGGGAAAGGGTCTGTTTGGGGGGAAGGGAGAGAAAAGAAGGATTAAGCATCTGCCAAGATGAATGGGCAGCCCTGGAAAAGAAAGTCTGCCTCAGCATTCCCTGAACGGGGGCTGTGCCATCATCATACCTCATGGGAAACTGAGCACTCACGCCACCACAGAGGTCCTACATCTCACAACTCAGGAGAAACCATGAGGATTTCCAGTGACTTTGTTCATCAGACTGAGTTCTGCTGCCACCACCCTTGCTCAGACCTCCTGAGAGACCCCAGTAGTCAGGGCAGGTGTGTGGGTACCAGCTCCTCTTCCCATTTCAGGACCATGTTTACATCAATTAGAAACCTTGTAGTCAAGTAAGACTAAGATTAGGATTACTCAATTTCTCTAATCCCACTTTAAAGACCACTGCTTGCATTTTTCATGTACACTTAGACATTTTTCCTGGGATTAACCAACATCCCTCATCTTTTTTCTCATTCCCAGCCAGCTTCATGATTGGTGCTTTGAGATGCAACAGATGAAGGCTGGCCGTGGGGTGGAGGAACCTGGTAGTGAGCACAATTACTCCAGCCATCAGGAGAAGCACTGAGCACGTAACTGAGAAATAATCTTCCTATGGGGCAAAAGCCATACTGCCATGGGTGAAGAGAGGATGAATTGAGGGTCACTGCAGTGGGACTGTAGGAGAAGGTGGCTCTCACATCCATAAGGAAACAGACTTCAGCATTTCTACCATCCCCAGTTTATTGAGAGACTTTAGATATGTGCCTCAAGCAGATGCTTCCAAATTGAAATCCAAGGGGTCCTTAGTGCTGCCTGAGACACCTCAGTCTCAGACAGGAATGGGATTTAAGAAGTGCAACTCTCCTTAGATCTTCTTGTCAACCTTAAGCAAATTCTGCTCTACTTTCTGACTTTGATGGGTTTGATTCAGAGGCTCCCTCGCAGTTCCTGTCCCCACTACATTTGTAATCCAGCTAAAAGGCTGCAAGTTCCAGTCTGGCCCAGAGAAATGGGGTGTGGAACAATTCCCTCCACCACAGAGGCAGGTACTGTACAGCAGCAGCATCTTAGCTGGGAGTGCAATGCTCTGCTTTCTCTCCCACTCACACACAAGCTACCCACCCACCACCTTGCCTCCAGCTGGTTCAGGGGGCTGATCCAGTCAACTCTTATCCTCTCAATAGCCTTCCAAAGCAGATTTCAACCCCCTCCTCTTTTTATTCCCTAACATTAACACTAGCCATGGAAACATGGTCACCTGGGGAGTCACCAGCTACAGGAAGAATTACCAGTTACATCGAAGACGACAGTTCCCTTGAAGAAGGGAACAAGAATTTCAATCTCTTTTTGTTGCTTGTTCCTCTCGTCCGGATGTGTCAGTAGCATCACCTCGACATGGGGAAATATGCCGACTGCAATGTGTGTTACCAACCTACAGCATTCATGAGACCTCCCTCTAATTCTGTATCGCCCTTAAGATACAGCTGCACTTTGATGACAACACAGTATTTCAGAACAGAGTGTTCAGTACACACAGCTACAGCATCCAAATGGTGAGAACAAGCACAACCTTTTAGCAGAAATAACTTCGAAGAAGAACAGAATTCTCATGACTATTACTTAGTTAAGAGAAAAAACACCCAACCCCAGCAGCTTGATTCTGCTTGCCAAGTGGACTCAATGAAGAGTCTCTGACATTTTTAAAACAAGCAGAAAATTATCTTGCTACTAGTAGGCCGGCTCTCTGCATGCTGAGGAAATAAGTGTGTGTATGATAGATCTAATAATAGGTAGCTGTCATGGTGATGGATGCCCGGAATAACTAGTATAACCCCTCCATCTCTGTTTTCCTTCTCAATCTCCCACTTATTTAGCTTGTATGTTGCCCCTAAACCTCTCCCCATCTAACTCAGTGGAGACCCTGGAATGCTTCATGCGGCTCTATTGGCATAACTGGATCCTAAAGGGGTGATGGCATCAAGGCTAGATGACCAGAACTGGGCACAGAGGCCATCTGTGCAGAGGATGTCACACTGGCACAACAGCCAGAGACAGCTACAGAACTGCTCTACCTGGTGAAAACTCAGTAGGTGCAAATTAATCAAATCATAGAATTGTTGTGGCTGGAAAGGACCTCCAGGATCATCAAGTCCAGCCTTCAGCCCAACAGCTCCCTAACCCCTACACCATCACATCAAATGCTCTAGATACTCTGTTTTTAAACCCCTCTAGGGATTGGGACTCAACCCCCTCCCTGGGCAGCCTGTTCCAGTGCTCGACCACTCTCTCAGGAAAGAGCTTCTTCTTAAGATCCAGTCTAAACCTCCCCTGATGCAACTTGAGGCCACTTCCTCTCATCCTATCATTAGGAATTTGTGATAAGAGACCAGCACCAGCCTTGCTAAAACCTCCTTTTAGGTAGCTGTAGAGAGCAAGAAGGTCTCTCAGCCTCCTCTTCTCTGCACTCGATAACCCCAGTTCCCTCAGCAGCTCTGCATAGGGCCTGTTTTCCTCTCACCTCACAGTTGTTAGAGCCAAGGAAGAAACATGTNGGAATTTGTGATAAGAGACCAGCACCAGCCTTGCTAAAACCTCCTTTTAGGTAGCTGTAGAGAGCAAGGTCTCTCAGCCTCCTCTTCTCTGCACTCGATAACCCCAGTTCCCTCAGCAGCTCTGCATAGGGCCCGTTTTCCTCTCACCTCACAGTTGTTAGAGCCAAGGAAGAAACATGTTGTGGAAACAGAGGTAGGGAAACAAAGGAAAAAAGCATAAAGTTTCCTCTCCCTAAAGAAGTGTCTTCCCTGTGCAAAGACAGACTTCAGTGTAATCTTTGTGTTTTCCTACAAAAGCACCTCACTCCTACTCTCTCTCTCTCTCTCTCTTTTTAAGGACATCACTATTTTTCAGTCACAAGAGTCTTTGTAATGCACTCATTTTGTGAGGCCTTTTGTTACTTCCATATAATTCTCCCAGACAATTCTTATCACAGCCATTGTTAAACAATCCAGTTATAGCAGTTCTTTGCTTCTGTCTTTCTCCTGTGACAAAATTAAATGTTTGAATGAAGAGATATGTTCCTCCAGATAATGAACTCTCCAAAAGGAAGATAATAGAAAATACAGATTAACTAACAAGGAACCATAGAATCATAATGGCTGGAAAGAATCTCCAAGGTCATAAGGCCCAGCCCTCATCCCAACATCTCCCTAAACTCTACACCATGGCCTCAAGTGCTGGAGCTACCCAATTTTTAAACACCTCCAGGGATGGGGACTCCACCACCTCCCTGGGCAGCCTGTGCCAGTGCCCAACCACTCTCTCAGCAAAGAACTTCTTCCTAAGATCTAATCTAAACCTCCCCTGACACAACTTGAGGCCATTTCCCCTCATCCTGTCATGAGTCATTTTGGAGACTAGAGCAGCACCAGCCTCACTACAACCTTCTTTTAGGTAGTTGTAGACAGCAATAAGCCTCTTCTTCTCTAGACTAAAAAACCCCAGTTCACTCAGTCACTCTTCACAGGGCCTGTTTGCTAGCCCTCTCCGTAGCCTTGTTGCCCTTTTCAATGTTGAATTGTGAGATGGTACTTACATCCCACCGAGATATTAGAAACAGAGAGTAAGTTTAGTTTATTTTCTCTGGCAGTTGATGACTCCCTAAGGGATCACAGAAACATTTAGGTTGGAAAAGACCTATAAGATCATCAAGTCCAACCTTCAGCCTTTCTCATTAAGTTCTAAGCAAACAACCAGGTTGCAATATAGCTAGCAAGAAATTTAGCTTTCCAATTTAATGTCTTCCACACAAACTCAGCAATTTCTTAGCCAAAAAATTGAGGAAACTGATGTGCCAAAATCTTCTGGTTTCTTTCAAATAGACCAGTTTTTCTGTATGAAGAATACGGACAGAAGCCAACTTCTTCATTGAGGGAAATAAAGCTTGTGAAGGGCCCTGGAGAATAAATCTTATGAGGAGCGATTGAAAGAACTGGGGCTTTTTAGTTTGAAGACTAGGAGGCTGTGAGGAGACCTCATCACTCTCTACAGCTACCTGAGAAGATGTTGTGGATAGGGACCTGTCCTAGTGGACAGCAGGATGACTATGAGCAGAAATGTGCTGTTGTAGCCACGAGGGCAAACAGCATCTGGGGCTGCATCAGAAGGGGGGTGGTATTAATGTCTACAAATATGTGAGGGGTGGGTGTCAGGAGGATGGAGCCAGGCTCTGCTCAGTGTCATCTAGTGATAGGATGAGGGGCAATGGTTGTAAGCTGGAACAGAGTTGGTTCCAGAGGAATGCGAGATGGAAATTCTTCCCAATGAGGATGACAGAGCACTGGAAGGGGCTGCCCAGGTCGGTTGTGGAGTCTCCTACTCTGGGGTGTCTAGCCTGGAAGAGACTCAGAGGGGAACCTTCTCTCTCTCTCTCTCTGGAAGGAGACTCTAGTTAGGTAGGGGTTGGGCTCTTCTCCCAGGCAACTACTGCCAGGATAAGAGGGCAGGGCCTGAAGCTGCACTAGGGGAAGGTTAGGTTGGATGTTAGGAAGCCCTTCCTCATGGAAAGGCTGATCAGACCCTGGAATGGACTGCCCAGGGCAGTGGTGGAGTCCCCATCCCTGGCAGTGTTGAAGTTCAGCCTAGCTGTGTCCCTTAGTGCCCTGGTCTGGCCAATGTACTGATGTTAGGTCCTGGGCTGGATGAGCTCAGAGGGCTTTTCGAGCCTCAGTAATTCTGTGATTTTAATGACTTAATCTACTTTCTTTATATAGCCAGGAACTGCAAATCTTAACGTGGGACAAGCTCTGAGCTGTGCTTGGCCATAGCTTCAACACTAGTATTGCTAACTGAGTATGTACAGTATTTTCCTTTTAAAGAAATTTTGCCTGTGGGGCTCTTTTTCTATCTGTAGAACTTTTCTATCTATAGAAGTTATTTCACTGGTAGGAATCAACACTACCAGACATATACAGTTTACCTCAGCAGTGAAGTTCAATCACTTGAATTTAAAACACACACACACACACACACACATATATATATACACACACACACAAACACCTAAGTGAAAATATCTTTAGATGTTACCAGAACAATAAATAAGTTCATTTTATGTCACTGTTGAAACAGAAAATGCACATGTTCAATTGTCAGATCTCAGGTTGGATATTAGGAAGCAGTTCCTCATGGAAAGGGTGATCAGAGCCTGGACTGGACTGCCCAGGGCAGTGGTGGAGCTGCCATTCCTGGAGGTGTTGAAGACAGTGTGGCTGTGGCCCTTAGTGCCCGGGTCTGGCTGATGTGGTGATGCTAGTTCCTGGTCTGGACTGGATGAGCTCAGAGGGCTTTTCCAGCCTCAATACTACTGTGATCTCAACTGAGAGATGGTAACTTTCTAAAGCACTTGAATTCAATTCTTGAGGAACACTTGACCACATTCTGCTCTGGCAGGGGTAGTTGGGCTAACTGGTCTTTTGAGGTCACCTCCAATCTCTCTGGTGTTCTTTAGCATGACAGCTAAAAGAAAAATCAGGTAAAAACCTGTTTTCTATTTCTCCAAAACACAATTTTGTTCACGAAAATGTGTTTCTAGATGGAAAAACACAATCTGTACAGAACTAAAAACGATATTTCTGTTTGCCAAAGTAAATACTTAGTTCAACCTGAAATAGGTTGGTTTTCCTGTCCAATAACTCTTTTAAAATGTGTTTAACGTAGACAGAGATCATTAGGGGTTAGAAGGGACTGCCAGAGGTCATTGAGTCCAACTCCCCTGCTCAAGGAGGACCATAGAACTAAAACTTGTCACACAGGAACACAGCCAGGTGGGTCTAGAACATCTCCAGAGAAGGAGACTCCACAACCTCCCTGGGCAGTCCATTCCAGTGCTCTGTGCCCTCAGAGTAAAGACAATTTTTCCTCATATTGACATGGAACTTCTCGTGCTCCAGCATTAAAAACATTAAATAGTTTTAAACACAAGGGTAGCAGCTTTGGCAGTTAACATGATTCCTATTTTCCCACTTTTACAGCCAATCCCCACTTTTCAATGAGTAAACCCTGAGTTTGAAAATTTGATTAGCTCTACCACTGAGAGACCTTCTATAAAACATCATTTTTCTATACAAACACTTTATAATCAAAGGAACCCTGGCTTGAGCAGTCACTCAAAACAGCCATTTGTGATAATATTAGAGACCACATAGGAAGACTTTGTCATCCAGCTAACAAAGGCCGGCCTTGAAGCATGACTGTGCCTTATGATTGGGTATTTTTGGGACTGAATTTGGGATATACAGTCTGTGAGACACATTTATCAGAACTGCTTCTTTTTGAGGTAGAAAAAAATTGATTTCCATTTCTATAATCGAACAGAAACTAGTAGGCTCAACAGGGCACCTCACTTCAAGAAAGAGATTGAGGGGCTGGAGTGGATCCAGGGGGAGGGACTGGAGGGAATGCGTTATGGGGAGAGGCTGAGGGAGCTGGGAGTGTTTAGCCCAGAGAAGAGGAGACTCAGGGGGCACCTTCTCCCTCTCTACAACTCCCTGAAGGGAGGTTGTTCTCAGGTGGAGGTTGGGCTCTTCTCCCAGGCATGACAAGATGTAGGGCCTGAAGCTGCACCAGGGGACGGTTAGGTTGGAAAGGGTGATCAGAGACTGGAATGGACTGCTCAGGGCAGTGGTGGAGTCACCATCCCTGGAGATGTTGAAGTTCAGCTTGGCTGTGGCACTTGGTGCCCTGGTCTGGCTGATGTGGTGATGTTAGGTCCTGAGCTGGTCTGGATGAGCTCAGAGGGCTTTTCCAGCCTCAATCATTCTGTAATAATTTTTCTATTTGTTTTTCTTCCTTCTTAAGGGTAGTTTGGTAGAATTTCCAGTAGAAAAGCTAAGTAAGGTTTAAAAGAACTGAGTTCAACAATCATTATCCCTAAATTAGTTATTTCATAGAATCATAGACTCATTAGGGATTGGAAAGCACCTCAAAAGATCATCTAGTCCAACCCCCTTGCCACAGCAGGATCACCTAGACCAAGTCACATAGGAACACATCCAGGCAGGTCTTGAACATCTCCAGTGATGGAGACTCCACAACCACCCCGGGCAGCCTGTTCCAGGGCCCAGCCACTCTCTCAGGAAAGAACTTCTTCCTAAGATCCCATCTAAACCTCCCCTGATGCAACTCAAGGCCATTTCCCTTTGTCTATCATAAGTAATTTAGGAGCAGAGAGCAGCACCAGCCTCACCACAACCTCCTTTTAAGTAGTTGTAGAGAGCAGTAAGGTCTATTCTCACCCTTCTCTTCTCTGCACTCAATAACCCCTGTTCCCCCAGCTGCTCTCCACACAGCCTGTTCTCCAGCCCTCTCCCCAGCCTTGTTGCCCTTCTCTGGCCCCACTCCAGCCCCTCAATGTCTTTCTGATCCTGTGGTGTCCAAAACTGGACCCAGTACTCAAGGTGCGGTCTCACCAGTGCAGAGTACAGGGGCATCATCCTCTCCCTACTCCTCTAGGTTAACCCATTCCTGATCCAGGCCAGGATGCCGTTGGCCTTCTTGGCCACCTTGGCAACCTGCTGGCTCCTGTTCAGCCAGCTGTCAACCAACACCCCCAGGTTCTAGGTCCTTTACTGCCAGGCAATTCACCAGCCACTCTTCCCCAAGCCTGGGGACTGAGCAAGAAGGTTTTATTGTATTTACAATGCTCTCAGTCACTAAAGAGAAAAGAGTTCAGATGGCATCAACAAGAGCGAGAGGAAAGGCCCATTCCAGCCCCCATGCACTCTTCTGCCAAAAGTCGTGTCAACAACAAGAGCAACAGTGAACTCAAAGGAGGAGAGTGACTCAGAGAACTCATTGCCTTATGAAAACATTTTCTCCATCAGCAGTTTCACAGCCCATTTGCTTTGCCTTTTGGGGTGGGTTATTTTCCCCCTTAATCTTCTTTAATGCAATTTTTGAAGTTCATCCTACTGAATGGTGAGAAGAGCTGAGGTTGCAAGTTTTTCTTTCTTGCTTGTAAAACCATTTAGAACATGGCAGTGCAGGAACCAGTTGGAGCAGAGGGTGACAAGTAGTTACAGAATCACAGAATGTTAGGGATTGGAAGGGACATCAAAAGGTCATCCAGTCCAATCCCCCTGTCACAGCAGGATCACCTAGACCAAGTCACACAGGAACACTGCCAAGCAGGTTTTAAACATCTTCAGAAAAGGAGACTCCACAATGCCCTTGGGCAGCCTCTTCTAGTGCTCTGTCAACCCCACTGGGAAGGAGTTCCTTCTCAGATTGATGTGGAACATTCTGTTTCAGCTCACACCCATTGCCCCTTGTCCTATCATTGGATGGCACTGAGAAGAGCACAACCCCCATCTGACTACAACCTCCCTTCAGAGATCTGTAAAGAAGGGAGAAGGTCCCCACTGTGTCTTCTCTTTTCCAGGCTAAAAATGTGTCATCAAATCTGTCTTCCCTTAAGAAAAGGCCAGCGAGTTCACAACATCATGCAGTGCCCAGTTAGTAGCCTTTGAATGGGAAATTTTGGGATAGATGTGGCCTCCAAAACACTCTACAGACAGTGTAACTGAAGAGAAGATGACAGCTGGGGACACGAACCCCATATTTCTCCCAAATCATCAGTATTATCCACCAGGTTGTACAGATCAGACCCCACACAGGGCTGCCACTGCTGTGGTCTTCTTGCAAGCAACACTCCTGCAAAATTCATTCCTTTTCCTTTCCTTTCCTGCAAAGTTTCTTGTTCTACCCCTTGCTTCCACTCCTGCTTGCAGTAGCCTCCTGGGGAGGTACAGGAGTTAGATAGCTGGTAATCAGCTTTCTAAAATCCCTCACAGAGGCATCTCAGCGATGTAAGAACCACTGAGTCTACCACTCCAGGCATTACAAAGGCACCCTGGTTTTTTCTCACTGACAGTGAAGGCCAAGCTCAGCATCAAGGCTGCAGATCCCAGGGACAGGATGACATGATTCAGCTGAGCTCCTAGAAAGAGAGTCCGAGGACTCCTGCTCTGGGAGTTGCTGCCGGGGGCTGTGCATGGGAAGGGCTCTTGCTTCATCCTGATCCATTCTGGCACTGAGAATTCAGCTGAAGGATAACAGGATCTGCTTCTCCAAGGCTGGTACTGTGTTTGGCTATCATGGAGGGTAGGGAGAGGGACTCACCCCTCTTGCTTTCCTCAAGCACTGCTGCCCTAGTTCCTTCAGACCCTTCTTTTCATCCTCAGCTTTCCTTTAGCTCCCAGCTCAGAGATCCCCAAATTATTGGTGATATCACAAACCACTTGTTGTTCTATAGATAGAGCACTTGAGACCATGGCCGAGGGGTTAGGGAGATGTCAGGATGAGGGCTGGACTTGATGATTCTGAGGTCCTTTCCAGCCATGATGATTCTACGATCCTTTTTGCAGTAAAGGCTGCAAAACCCTTCCCTACATGGACTTCTGTTTGCTAATTTTGTGTCCTTTAAATGTCTCCCCATTATTATTTCTCACTACCTCTCCTCTTTGTTTTTTTTTCCCCCCCATCATCACTACCTTCTGTGTTCCAGGACTTCTGTACAGTTCTAAATTTGCCTACGCATAGTCTGTTTAAGCAGGAGTATTTTTAAAGGTGCTAAAAATCATTTGAGTTCATTATTAGAAATGCAGGGGAAAATAATCAAGCAAAGTTTCCCAGCTGCTCAATACTTCTGGTCCTTCCAAATGATTTCTGGTTAAAATAAATAAACACTCTTGGCAGGGTTTTGTTTTTGACTCTAAAAAGTCTAAGAGCATTTAGTAGCTCGAAAGTGGATTTCAACAGCAAAGGAAGAACAAATGTTTTCGTAGAATCATCAAGGTTGTAAAAGACCTTCAAATAATCAAGGTTGGAAGCAACCTTCAAGATCACCAAGTCCAACTGTCTACCCTACAACTATAAACCACTAAGCCATCTCCATGGTTTGGGTTGAAAGGGACCTTCAAAACCCCCTGCCAGGTGTCCTGGTTCTAGGGTTAAAGGCAGAACCCTCACAGGGCAGACACTTTTTAATAAGAGTAAGAGAGATCAGGCGACTGGAATAAAATGCTATAGAAAAAAACACAGATGGAGGTGGAGGAAAATATTGGAGGAGATGACAGCTCCCCTATTCTTTGCCAAAAGCTTCAGAGACTGAAAACCAACCATGATCTTGGGGTTGTGCAGGTGCTTTGCTCTTAGCTGGTTCCTTTGCGGGGGCTTCTCTGCCAAGGTGATGTTTGTGTCACAGCAGGGTGGGAATAACAGCAGGAGATCTGGAGCCCAGAACCTCCAGAATGGTTCAGGCCTCGTCACTGGTTACTGGCAGAGACAGGATGGGGAGCAGCACTGAATTCTTCAGACCTCAGTCAGCAGTGCACTCGTTTGAGTTGGGGCCGAGTAAGACATTTCAGAAGTACAGATGTGATAAAAGTGTGGCTCATGATCTGTAACCATGATTTTACTGCATAAGCAGATATTTTACAGGGTTGATTCTGTGTGTCTGAAGCCACCAATGTACCATAGCTATTAAGTAGTTTCTACTTTGAGTAACTTTCCTGCATTATTGAGGCCTGTATCTGGTGGAGTCCCCAAAAGGTCCGTACTGAGACCAGCACTATTCAATCTATTCATGAACTACTTGGAGAAGGGATTAGAGTGCACTGTCAGCAAGTTTGCTGAGGACACAAAGCTGGGAGGAGTGACTGACACTCCAGCAGGCTGGGCTGTCAGTCAGCAGGACCTGGACAGGCTGGAGAGTTGGGTGGGGAGACAATGAATGAACAATAACAAGGGCAGTGCAGAGTCTGGCATCTGGGCAAGAGCAACCCAGGTACCAGTATAGGTTAAGGATTGACCTGTTGGAGAGCAGTGTAGGAGAAACTGACCTGGAGGTCCTCATGGCCAGGAGCCAGCAATGGGCCCTTGTGGCCAAGGCGGCAAGTGGCATTCTGGAATGGATTAGAAGTAGAGTAGTTAGTAGATGGAGTGAACTTCTGTCTTCAGAAAGGCTCAGAGGAAGAATCACAAAATCATTGAGGCTGGAAAAGACCTCTGAGCTCATCCAGCCCAGGACCTAACATCACATCAGCCAGATCAGGGTGCTAAGGGCTGCAGCCAGGTTGTCCTTAAACACCTCCAGGGATGGGGACTCCACTGCTGCTCTGAGCAGTCCAGTCTGTGGTCTGATCACCCTTTTTGTGAGGAAAGGCTTCCTAACATCCAAACTAACCCTCCCCTGGTGCAACTTCAGGCTGTGCCCTGCTGCCCTGGTGCTAGTTGTGTGGGAGAAGAGCCCAACCCGCAGCTGACTACAACCTCACTTCAGGGAGTTGTAGAGAGGGTGAAGATCCCCTGAGTCTCCTCCAGGCTCAACACCCCCAGCTCCCTCAGCCTCTCCTCATCAGACTTTCCCTCCAGTCCCTTCCCCAGCCTCTTGGCTCCTCTGGATCTGCTCCAGCCCCTCAATCTCTTGAAGCGAGGGGCCAGCAGGGTCCTACTGGCCACACTAATCTGATCCAAGCCAGGATGCCATTTGCCTTTTGAGCCACCTGGGCACACATCAGTGAGTTTGTATGTGTGCTTTGTGTGGCAACATATTGCCTTTCCTAAGCCAGCATGTTGTGATGGTGCTTGATAACACAGAGCATCCTGAAGCGTAAGGATGATAACACATTATGGATAAAATCTTCACTGCACACAGAGCTGCTCCAGTGCTCACATACAATTCACCTCTTGCTTAGCCCCCATGTCGAGGGCTCTGCTGGCACAGGGTGATTTCTCCCTCTACACTGAACTCCTTTATCCATGCAGGGATGACTTGTTGCTCTGAAAACTCAAATGCTTGGAGTCCAACCCAAGCTAAGAGCAGAGTAAGGAAGCAGGCAGGCACCTTCCTCAGAAACACCACACAGTCAGAGGGAAGTTTGTTCCCCTTTAACACAAGAGAAATACGAGGCCAATGGTGTTAACCAAGGGCACTGCTTTCACTAGTTTTGCCACTAGGGAGAGGAGCAGGGCGACAGTGGTTTGCAGTGGTAGCTGAGAGGAGTCCAAAGACAAAAGCCCAAGAACTGGAGATGGGACAGGTAAGCAGCAAAGTCACCATAGGCACCAGCACATATCACCCTCACAGCTTGATTTAACACAGGACTCCTCCTGCCCTCATAATGATTTAACTACTTCCATTATTTTGAGGGGAATCAGCTTCTCACAGTGTGAGGAAGCCCTTGCAGCAGTGCAGACCTTCCCCTCAGCCTGTCACGCTTTCTCCCTCCAATATGGGACATTTTTAATAATGTTTGCAATTCCAATCCTGCACTCTCTGCTCAGAAAAAACCCACCCACTTATCCCTCCAGGATCAGGCTGCAAAGCTAATACCTTCAGGTGCTTTTCCAAGTAGAATAGAAAAGCCAAACCTCAGAGGCCATATGGGATCCCTTATTGACCCAAATACATGACACAGAAGAACAAACACCCCTATTTACTCAGGGTTTGCATGCTACGTGTAAATACAACAGGCACTGGCTGTATTTCTGAAGTAACAGCTTAATAGCTCTGAGGAAGTCAGCTTTTTTCTTTCCTGCTTTTTTCCCTCTGGTTAATTATGGCCCCAATACTGCCAAGATTTAAGCAGGTGCCTGTTTTAAATTTGTGATTCCTGCATTATTTTAATTCGTTTGACCTCAATGAGACTGTTAACGTATGGAAAGTTATGTGCAAGCTTAAATCTTTGCAGAATCAGGATTTGTGGGCTTAATCTAAATCCTACTGAAGATTTCAGTGTGGTTTGGATCAGGCCCCTTTCTCTGCCTGCAACAGAGCTGCTTTTCTTTTCGAGCATTTTGTGCCTGAGATGAGGACCTGGCCAAGGATTCAGCTAATCAGGGGTCAACTCCTTTTGTGGACCTTGAAGACGACACTTGGGGAACACTTGCATTGCAAAATGGAGCAAGGTTAAGTACTGTCTGGAGCGAACAGACAGCAGGATCAGAGCAGCAGAGGTCTCTGTGTCAGGCTGCCTTGGCCCCTTTCTTTTCCACCTGGCCCTCACCATTCAGCCCTGGAGCAAGTTCCCCATTTTCACAGTGGCAGAGCCAGGGCAACTCTAGATCTCTCTTGATGTGCTCCATTGCAGTGGTACCTCAGACATCTCATAGCTAAACAAGCTTAGTGTTCCTTTTTCTTCAGAGGAACGCAGAAGAAATTACAAATTACAGCAACAGGCATAGACCACAGGCAGACCTGCAGCAGAAGTGAGTAATGAAAGTGTTATCACAGTCCCAGGCTTGGGATCAGTGTGTCTGTCAGAATGTTGGAGCTATTCTTTGCCTCGACTCTTCAAATCCATGCATGTGAATCCTTGTATAAGATGCAGGGAAAAAAGTCCCATGTTTATATATTTTGATGGTGGGACTCAGTGATCCCAAGTGTTCCTTCCAACCTGACTGTTTCTGTGATTTCACAGAATCACAGAACATTAGGGATTGGAAGGGATCTTGAAAGCTCATCTAGTCCAACCCCCCCTGCCACAGCAGGATCACTTAGATCCAGTCACACAGGAACATGTCCAGGAGAGTTTTATACATCTCCAGAGAAGGAGACTCCACAACCCCCAATGGGCAGCCCTTTCCAGTGCTCTGTCAACCTTACTGGGAAGAAGTTTCTTCTCAGATTGATGTGGAAGCTCCTTTGTTCCAGCTGACACCCATTACCACTTGTCCTATCACTAGATGCCACTGAGCTCCATCCTCCTGACACCCACCCTTTCCATGTTTATCAACATTAATGAGGTCACCCCTCAGTCTCCTTTTTTCCAAGCTCAAAAGAGCCAGCTCCCTCAGCCTTTCCTCATCAGGGAGATGCTCCACTCCATCGTCTTTGTGGCTCTGCGCTGGACTCTCTCAAGGAGTTCTGTGTACTTCTGGAACTGAAGGGCCCAGAACTGGACACAAGATTCCAGATGTGGTCTCACCAGGGTAGAGTAGAGGGTAAGAAGAACCTCTCTCCATCTACTGACCACCCCGCTTCTAATCCACCACAGGATGCCATTAGTTTTCTTGGCCACAAGGGTCCATTGCTGGCTCCTGGTCATTCTGCTGGCACCAAGACCCTCAGGTCCCTAGATAAAGTTCTGGCTGCAGGATCAACCATCTTTGGAATTGGTAGACCACCAGTTTCACTAGCAATTACCTCCCTAGTCTTGCTGGCCGCACAATTGCTGAAATAAGCCAGAATGCCATTGGCCTTCCAGGCCACCTGGGCACCCTGCTGGCTCCTGTACAGCCAGTTGTCACCCAGCACTGCCAGGTCCCTCTCTTCCAGGCCACTCCCCAGCCACTCATCCCCCAGTCTGTAGCTGCAGAGGGTTATTGTCACCTAAGTGTTACCTCTTCAGAGGCAACCAAGGAAAGCTTCCTCTAGCCTGGGAAAGTTGCCATTGATTTCAGTGAGAAATCTACCCAAAGAAGGTGTGTGCAGGCCAGTGAGATGCTTGGGACATGATTTAAAAGCTTTGCAAGTCACTGCAAACACTGATATTTATTTGAATACATTTGAGTCGGGCCCCAGACACTACAGAGAACGATCATTTTCGAGCCTGGGAGAGTCTGTAGGTGAGATTTGACCTTAAAATATTTAAGAGAATATTCGCATCTCTTCAGCAGCTCCTTATGGTTCCCATAAGGCATCCTGACTTGTACCAATAGTGAAGGCAATAAAGACACAGCATGGTTTCTATAAAACCTTCTGTTTTCAAATGCTCAAGTCTTTATAAACACCCCCTTGCCTTTTACAGTCAAACATTACAGGCAGGGCCCTGCACTCACAGCTGAATTTTGTACAGTTTTTGAAGAAACATCACTGTTAAATACTAAATAATGAACTCTTTTTTATGTTTTAAAAGAAATTGTTGTGACTTTCTCTTCCCCCCATCCTGCTCCAGCAAACACACATAGAATCATCAAGATTGGAAAAGACCTTCAGCATCAAGTCCAACTATCTGCCTTACAATCAGAGCTTGCCTTTGGCACAGGCTGGCCGTAGCACAAACCACCTCAGATTTAAAGGTCCAACATGATACCAGAAACTCACACACAAACCCTTCCCTGGGAGAGGTGAGGTGCTGCACCTAGAGTCACTCACGCAACACAGATCCACGAAGATGATGAAGGAAGTAGAACACCTCTCTAATCAGTAAAGACTGAGGGAGATGGGTCTATTCAGCCTGGAAAAAAGGAGCCTGAGGGTGACCTCATTCATGTTGATAAATATGTGAAGGGTGGATGTCAGGAGGATGGAGCCAGGCTCTGTTCAGGGGCATCTGATGATAGGACAAGGGGCACTGGGTGTGAGCTGGAACAGAGGAGGTTCCACATCAGTGTGAGAAGATCCTTCTTCCCAGTGAGGGTGACAGAGCACTGAAAGGGGCTGCCCAGGAGCATTGAGGTTTCATTTGGAAGGGACCTTACAGATCATCTAGGTCCAACCCCCTGCCATATACAGGGACAACTGTCATCAGACCAGGTTGCCCAGAGCCCCATCTAATCTGGCCTTGAACACTTCCAGAGATGATGGAGCACCCATAGCCTCACTGGGCAACCTGTTCCAGTGCCTCAGCAGCCTCACAGGGAAGAGGAATTTTAACCCAAGATCTAGTCTAAATCTCTTTTAGTTTGAAGCCCTGTCCATACAATGTTAACTTTCAGTATCTACACACACCTTAGGAGCTCAAACAGCTCCTCCCTCCCTGCCAAGATTACCTGGTATCGATCCCCTATCCTATGTGATTTCAGCAGAGCTCCATCCCCCAGGACAGCCCCCTTCACGCTGTCCATTACATTAATATCCTTAGCTCACTTAGGCCAAGCTGCCTTTAAAGGGTCTCTACTGTATAATCCCATTAGTTAAAGACTACATTTCTTTAAGCATCTTCATGCTTTAACTCCTTTCAAGCATTAAGAAAAAGCCATCTGCTTACTAAAGCAATGACTTCAAACGAGTAGTTAGGCTGAAAACAGAGGGAAGCGTGGCCTGTGGGCTCTGTTAGCGACATTTGTTTTGCATGATGCCAGGAACAAAAGGAGGGATCATCCAGGTAGCCTTTTCCAGTCCAACTGATGGGGAAAGTGATCCTTTTGGACCCAACATCCTCTCTTGCACTTGTGCCTTTCAGAAGCAGCAAGCAAGCAGAAACATGTGAAGGAAACTAGAAGAAACAGCCCTGTTTTTTCTGTTCTTAAAAGCTGACAGATTGCTCCTGAACCACAGACAACTCTCCCTTCTATCCCCAGAGTTTTTCACCTAGAGAACTCAACTTGGCAGGGGCTGAAGCTTCACCAGGGTAGGGTTACTTTGGATGTTAGGAAGCCCTTCCTCATGGAAAGGATGATCAGAGCCTGGACTGGACCACCCAGGGCAGCGGCAGAGTCTCTCCTTATAAATACATATATCTCATGTGGATTCTTTAACCACAGAATTATTGAGGCTAGAAAAGACCTCTAAGATCATCCAGCCCAGTCTAAAGGACAAGGGACAATGGTTTTAAGCTGGAACATAGGAGGTTCCACATCAATATGAGAAGGAACTTCTTCACAATGAGGGTGACGGACCACTGGAACAGGCTGCTCAGGTGGGTTGTGGAGTCTCCTTCACTGGAGACATTTAAGACCTGCCTGGATGTGTTCCTGTGCGACTGGATCTAGGTGATCCTGCTGTGGCAGGGGGATTGGATTAGATGACCTTTCAAGGTCCCTTCCAATCCCTAATGATTCTATGACCTAACATCACCACCATCAGCCAGACTATGGCACCAAGGGCCACATCAAGTCTTAATGTCTTCTGAAAAGTTTATAATGCCAGCTCAGAGAGCAGCAGATGACTTTGAAGTATCAACTTCAAGAGTGAAATAGTCAATAAACTAAGGTCTCATCGTGCAAATAATGGTGATTTGTGGTAATTGATGAACTAGAGAACACAGGAGAGAGTGCTTGGGTTAATCTGAAATATCTGGACTTGGTTGATTGTTTTTTTCCATAAGAAGTGGAAATCCTGCATGTGGTGATCTAGTGAAAGCTGCTGTCCAAACTCCATGGTTGTCAGCTTTAAAAATTATATGGAAGTGTCAAAACATTTAGACTGTATCAACACAAAAAGGAGATTTGGAGGATGAAACAATTTTAAAAACTCAACACTAACCCACAGAAAGTGTTGGTGAAACAGAGTGAGAGTCATTACTTTGCCGTCATAGGTGCATCCCAGGCACAGCCACGGTCACCACGGTCTCTATGCACAGCACTGAGGCTCACACGCCTGAGTCACTTCACTTCATGGCATCATAGAACAGTTTCAGCTGGAAGAGATGTTAAAGATCACCAAGCCCAACCTTTCCCCAGCCCTATCAGCACCACTAAACCCTGTCCCCCAACACAACATCTACCCTTCTCTTCAACACCTCCAGGGATGGGGGGTCAACCCCCTCCCTGGGCAGCTGTTCCAGTACCTGACAACCCTTCCAGCAAAGAAATTCCTCCTGACATCCAACCTGAACCTCCCCTGGTGCAGCTTCAGGCCATTTCCCCTCATCCTGTCACTGGCCACTGGGGAGAAAAGACCAACCCCTGCCTCTCTACACCCTCCCTTCAAGTAGTTGTAGAGAGCAAGAAGGTCTCCCCTCTGTCTCCTCTTCTCCAGGCTAAACAGCCCCAGATCCCTCAGCCAACACCTGTTCAAACACTTTCCTAGCTTGGTAGCCCTTCAGTGTCCCTCTTGGAGTGAGGGGCCCAAACCTGGACATAGGACTCAAGGTGTAGCCTCAGGCTGTGTTTTTCCAGACACAGCCCAGCCTTTGCTGTTCATTGTTACCGACAATTTTGCCATGGGCAAGCAGGTTTTCCTTCTGCTCAGGTGGGTCGTTTCACTCAGTTGTGCTTCCCAATGCACATCAGACCTCCACCCTCCAGCTCTCCTTGGGAACTGATGGCTGGACACCAGAGCATTTTAGCAAGATGCCTACAGGACTGAGCATTTTGGAGAGGTGGTGATGACTACCCAGTGATCACTAGATGGCTTTCTCTGGCAAACCTGGCCTTGTGCTACGGGGTGACTGCTACAGAAACACAGAATTCTGAGGCTGGAGAAGCCCTCTGAGCTCATCCAGCCCAGCCCAGGACCTGACATCACCACAGCAGCCAGAACAGGGCACTCAGGGCCACAGCCAGGCTGGCCTTCAACAACTCCAGGGATCAGGACTCCACCACTGCCCTGGGCAGTCCATTCCAGGGTCTGATCTCCCTTTCCCTGAGGAAGGGCTTCCTAGCATCCAACCTAACCCTCCCCAGGCAATTTCAGGCCCTGCCGTCTTGTCCTGTTGCTGGTTGCCTGGGAGAAGAGCCTGACTCCTACCTGACTACAACCTCCCTTCAGGGAGTTGGAGAGGGAGAAGATTCCCCCCAAGTCTCCTCCAGGCTCAACACCTCCAGCTCCCTCAGTCTCTCCTCATCAGCCTTTCCCTCCAGTCCCTTCCCCAGCCTCATTGTTCCTCCAGACCTGCTCCAGCCCCCAAATCTCTTTCTTGAAGTGAGGAGCCCACAACTGCCCCCAGTACTCTAGGGGATGCCTCACCAGTACAGAGGGAGAATGATGTCCCTAGTCCTGCTGGCCACACTATTGCTGATGCAAGCCAGGATGCCATTGGCCTTCTGGGTCACCTGGGTACCCTGCTGGCTCCTGCTCAGCCAGTTGTCAACCAGTACTGCCAGGTCCCTCTCTGCCAGGCCACTCATCCATTATTTCAGTCTGAACATGAAAAAACACAGTGAAATTAGTTTAATTCCTCTAGAAAGCATCATCCTGAAGTTTCAAAACAACCTTCTCTCCTGCACTCCCCTCAGTGACCCACATGCAAGAGAAAGCTTCCCAGGAGTTTTCCCTTCAAAAACCCTTCCTGTCAGCTCAGCAACATCTTTGCACACAAAATGGAGATAGAAATCACAGAAGTGAATTGCATACTGCAGGAGTCTGGGGTTTGGCTTTTGACAGGGGTGGTAGTGAGAGGCCAAGGGGAAAGGGCTCCAGACTTGAAGAGGGGAGATTGAGGTTGGACGTGAGGAACAAACTCTTTGCTGTGGGGGTGCTGAGATGCTGGAACAGGTTGCCCAAGGCAGTTGTGGCTGCCCCATCCCTGGCAGTGCCAAAGGCCAGGCTGGCTGGGGCCCTGAGTAACCTGCTCTAGTGAAGGTGCCCCTGCCTGTGCTGGGGGGGTTGGAACAAGACCACCTTCAAGGCCCCTTCCAACCCTGGCCATTCTACGATTCCTCTGTGCAAGAGCACTTGTTCTGTTTCTTACAACGTGTTCATTTCCTGCCAGAAGATTAAAGTAGGGAAGTCTTTGGACTCTAACGGTAGATTTTACACTTACTGCTGACTATCTCGATTTCAAAGAAGGCTGTCTCTAGCTGGTACTTCACAGAGTTCCTCAGCACCTCTTGATCTTGCAACCAGTGCACCGAGCAGGTACTCCAGCTTCACCCAATCCTTCAAGTTGCTGGCATCTGCTCTCTAATGTGCAGCTTTCAATATGATAATAAGCAATTAGCCAGGCATTTATGAACACAGAGAATGGAAGATCTGTACATAGCACAAGATTTTCTGCTGAACCCTCAACTAGATACTACAGGGACAATAACGGGCCAGGTACCTGAGTGTCCTGACACTTCAAACTGCAGCAAAAAGGGAGAGGCCAATGAGTTAAGTGAATTAGAAGCCACTATCTGATTGCCCAGTAGTTAACAGGGAGTAGAGTGGTGTTTATTCACCTGTGTCAACAGCCTCAGGCTGACCTCCGATCTTGTCTCAGACAGAAAGCTTAATCACAAAAGCTCTATAGTGTCACAACAATGGAGAGCAAACTCCAAGCAAGACCTGGATATTTCTGTTAGATATGGCTACCCAAAAATCATCTTTAATTTGAGCTGAGCCGTGACAGCAGAGACCATTTCCTTATGTTTTCCAGACTTAAACAAGTTGCCTTCCACTGGTTGCATCATTTTACAGTGAAGGCAATGGAGGCTGGAGGTGCTAAGAGCTGAAGGGTCTGAAGGCTGGCTAGAATCATGATGAATGGAAAGGATCTCCAGGATCATCAAGTCCACCCCTCATCTGAACATCTCCCTAACGCCTAGACCATGGCCTCAAGTGCTCTAGCTACTCAGTCTTTAAACACCTGAAGGGTTTGGGACTCCATCACTTCCCTGGGCAGCCTGTTCCAGGGCCCAACCACTCTCTCAGGAAAGACCTAAGGTCCAATCTAAACCTCCTCTGATGCAACTTGAGGCCATTCCCCCTCCTCCTGTCATTAATTTGGGAGAAGAGACTAGCACCAGCCTGACTGCAACCTCCTTTTAGGTAGTTGTAAAGAGCAAGAAGGTCTCCCCTCAGCCTTCTCTTCTCTAAAGAACCCCAGTTCCCTCAGCCACTCTCCATAGGGCCTGTTTGCCAGCCCTCTCCCTAGCCTCGTTGCCCGGTGTGCATGTACAATAGAACATACTCCATTCTTGTTCCTAGTCAAAAAACCTAAGAGCTTATGAAATCCCACATCAACATAATTATAGCCAGAAAAAGATATAATTATGCATTAAATTTCCAATTAACAGAAGGAAAACATGTGCCTCGGTGAATCGAGGCTCCCAGATTCAGGTGTTAAATAAAACCAACACAATGATACGTGGTGTTGATTTATAAAACTGCAGATTATTATTGATTTATAAAGAGATGTTAGTGCACAACAAAAGAGAGCAGCTACCAAGAGGAATTGTTGAGACAGCAGCTTTGGCATCTGCCAACAGATTGTCTCAACAACAATTGTCCCAACGCTGTGGAGACAATTTGGCATCTGTCAACAGAACACAAAGAAGAAACCACCCTCCAGTCTTAGGCAGTGGTCCCTACAAGAACATCATTGCAGTAGTGAAGCATAGCAAATGCAGTGAAATTAAAACGTTGCCGTAGAGGAGAAGCAGTGGAGCTGCTGTTGTAAGGGACTGGTTCTTTGAAACCAGCTGGAAAAGGATGTGGAATGTGGTGCACAGTCATCTACCAGGAAGTCCTACAGGTGAAAGATGAGGAGCTCACCTACTGGACACTGAGCTTGGAAGTAGAGCTGCTGACTGAAACAGACCACTTTGGTGAATTATGGTTAAAAACAATGAGAATCATGTGGTCAGCAGGAGAACAGAAGTTATGGTGCCCTTGTATGGCTTCACCTTGGGCTCTGTATTCAGTTCTAGACCTTTCATTATAGGAAAGACATTGAGACGCTGGAACAGGTCCAACATGTCCAGATGAGAGCTACCAAGCTTGTGAGAACGTTGTACGAGGAGAGCCTGAGGGAGCTGGGCAGGTTTAGTTTGGAAAAGAAGAGGCTGAGGGGAGACCTCATTGCCCTCTACAACTGCCTGAAAGGAGACTGTAGACAAGTGGATGTTGGCCTCTTCTCCTTCATAACTAATGACAAAACCAGAGGAAATGGTCTGAAGTTGAGGTAGGGTGGGTTTGCACTGGATGTTAGGAAGAAATTCTTGACAGAAAGAGTGGTTGGCAACTGGAACAGCCTTCCCAGGGAGGTGGTGGAGTCACCATCCCTGGAGGTGTACGAGGAGTGTAGCCATGGTGCTTCACACCCTGCTACAGCGGCCACCATGGAGGGGGTTAGTTTGTGTTTGTCAGTCAATCAGGTCTTTAGGTTTTTTTGTTGTTGTGGGCCCAGTTGGCCTGGGTGGGTGCTCTGGGCAGTTCTTTCCAACCATGATTACTCTGTGACTATTTCATAGCTGTGATGAAGTGTAATTGCTTCGTATCTTAATTTGGAAACAAAGCTGTTGTCCTTCCTCCCAACTGCAGTTGTTACTTCACGTTAGCCTGTGTTTAACAATGAAGATGCCAATATGAACAAAAGCTTTGTTCAAAAGAGCTTTGTTCTGCTTTGTTTATGTGGTTTTAACATCGCCATCCAACCTGACCAAGCTTATCCTTTAAAGATACACAGAGACACAGGTGCTGAGAGGACCAGCCTCTTTCCTGCCTTAAGGTCATACAGTAGCCATTATTTTAAACTGGAAATCAATGGAGAACTTTAAAAAAATCAATGCTACAGTATGGTTTGTAAGCTGTCTTCTCCAGTGCTTTCGAAGACGGTCACTACACTAGTTAGGGTCTATAAAATCACTCTTTTTCCAAGTATTTAATGCTGTTAATAAATTTATAACAGGGTAACAGAATCCTCCTCAGTTTCCTCCATGGTAGCTCAATGAAGGCTCACTTGTTCATTCAGTTGATGCCCTGCATCTTTTCTTCCACAGTATTTCCTCACTTGACGATGGAATTGAAGCTGGGGTGGTCACTAGCATCCCATTTAGCTTTGAGTGTGACCTAGAGAGGCTGGAGAGCTGGGTGGGGAGACACTGAGTGAACTATAATGAGGGCAGTGCAGAGTCTGGCATCTGGGCAAGAACAACCCCAGGTACCAGTATAGGTTGGGGACTGAACTGTTGGAGAGTAGTGTAGGAGAAAGGGACCTGGGGGTCTTGGTGGCCAGCAGGATGGCCACAAGCCAGCCAATGGGTCCTTGTGTCCAAGAAGGCAAGTGGCATCCAGAGTAGGGATTAGAAAGGGGGTGGTTAGTAGATCAAGAGAGGTTCTCAAGCCCCTCTACTCTGCCCTGGTGAGACCACATCTGGAAGATTGTGTCTAGTTGTGGGCAGAGTTGGAGAACAAACGATGCCTTCTTGACTGAAAAAAACAATGTTGATCTTAAAATTTTATACCTAAAGCAAATCACACTTTCAAGTGTGTCTTAGAAGCAAAGACTTTCCATCACCCACAGAAGTCTACTCTGGTATATTTTATATGGGAGATGACTTAAGCCTTTGGTTATAGTCCCTACTGTCAGAAAGATTCCTGGGCTTCCCAAGAAAGTGATGGAATCACCTTCCCTGGAGATGTTCACAAAATCAGTAGCACTTGAGGCCGTGGTCTAGAGGTTAGAGACATGTTGGCATGAATGCTTGACCCTGGAGGTGCTTTCCAGCCAGAATGATTCTATGAGTCCAAATGGGCTTTTGAAGCCTCTTTGTGGGTCCATTCCTGCTTTCTTCATCACTGACAGCTGAGCTAGCTGGTGTAAAGCTGACATGTGTGGCTACCCATCGTGTAGCTGCTGCTTTGACCTCCACATAGTTCTACTCCGATCCCTTTCAATTACAAGTACTAACATTAAAAAATACGTAGCCCCAGACCTTTTCAGTAGTCACCTCTGACTCCTGCAATGGTGACACACAACCTAAGTCTGTGCCTGAAGAGTGAGAGTATCTTGACTCACTAAAGGGAACCCTTAGTGTAACAGAAACAGCTCATGAATGCAGCCCAGTGTCTGGCGTGCCACAGTAGTAAGAAGCGAGTAGAGGAGGTGTAATAAGTCACCTCCATTGGCTTTGAAAAGCCATCATAATCAGCCTGTCTTGGTGACATCCCAGAGTTACTGGAGGAGGATTCACACACAAAAACTCTCCACGGAACTTGCTTTTTTCCTCTGGCAAATGGAATGCTCCAGGGTGTGAAAGGGGGAATCATTAAGGCTCGCAGGATGTTGAAGAAGAGACACCTCTAGCTTTCTACTCTGAGCATCAGTATAACTGCACTGTCTCTCTTTCAATAGAGTGATTTCTGCTCAAGCTGTTAAATCCTTCTCTGATCTGCCAGCTAGGAAGGGGGTTCAGAGCTCCTTTGTCTCCAGCAGTTTAACTTAATTCTACTGATGTCGCAGAGTTTATCAACCACCACCTCTGATCTGATCACCTGCACGAGTGATCAGAGAAGTCATCTAATTTATACCAGGAGTGGGAACAAAGCAAATGGTAGATGCTTGCTGAGTCCTTACTACACAAAAGCTTTTTCCCCTAGTGCAAAGAAGAGCTACACAAGGGTCACACCTGTTCCAGATTGGACTCTGACTTTGCATCCAGGCTTGTTTTTAAAACCATTCTAACATTACAAGAGCTGGCAGCACTTGCTGATACACAAATGCATCAACAAGGAGGAGTAACCATGGTTATCAGTCAAGTTTCTAGATTCCAACACTCAGAAGGGAAACCTGTAAGTTAAAGAACAAGCTCTCACATTGCCATAGGCTCAGCTGCAAGAGGCTCACAAACCACCCCCAAACTAATACGAATCATAGAATCATTAGGGATTGGAAGGGACCTTGAGAGATCATCTAGTACAACCCCCCTGCCAGGGCAGGATCACCCAGACCAAGCCATACAGTCAGTCTGGGCATTTGATTATTACAGGAGTTAATTAGACTTGAATGTACTTTGCTAATTGGCCCCATTTCTAGCAAACCCTTAAAAATACTTGTTAGAGCAGCTGTGCTGACCAAACTGCCTGACACTTTCTAAAGGCATGTGAACAGCTATGAAGCACATTCTTGCCACCCAAGTCTACAACTTCATTACCCTCAGGCATCATAACCAAATTATGCCCCAAATACTTGAATATTTTCCCTTCCCCCACTTTTTCAGCAGCCAGGTAAAAATCTTTAACTCCCCCCTGGTCCCAAGCCTTGCTTGTCCTCTGCTATTTGGCTTTGGGTTCCCTAAAGGTGAATCTAAGTGAAGTCAGGAAATCAAAGAATTACTGAGGCTGGAAAAGCCCTCTGAGCTCAGCCAGCCCAGGACCTAACACCACCACAGCAGCCAGAACAGGGCACTCAGGGCCACAGCCAGGCTGGCCTTCAACACCTCCAGGGATCAGAACTCCACCACTGCCCTGGGCAGTCCATTCCAGGGTCTGATCACCCTTTCCACGAGGTTGCTGCTTCACTTCTCCCTCCCTCATTTGCCCAGCTCAGCTGAACACAGTTCTCACTTAGAGCAGAGCTCTGTCACCAGCTTTGATGAGCTTGTGAAGAGAGGAAAAGCAAAACGTGTACAGCACTATAGAGATTATTTGTTCCTGCAGTTCTTGTCCTGGCTTGATGATGATTTAAATCACTCACTCTTTTGCACAATGTCAGGGATTGGCTGGAATATCGCGTCCAGTTCTGGACCCCTCAGTTCCAGAAGGACACAGAGCTGCTTGAGAGTCCAGCACAGAGCCACAAACATGATGAAGGGAGTGGAACATCTGCCTGATGAGGAAAGGCTGAGGGAGCTGGGGCTCTTGAGCTTGGAAAAAAAGACTGAGACAGAGGGGTGACCCCATGAATGTTGATAAATATAGAAAGGGCAAGTGTTAGGAGGATGGAGGCTCTGCTCAGGGTCACCTAGTGACAGAACAAGGGGCAATGGGTGTGAGCTGGAACAGAGGAGATTGCACATCAATATGAGAAGGAACTTCTTGATGGTGAGGGTGCCAGAGCACTGGAAGGGACTGCCCAGGGAGGTTGTGGAGTCTCCTTCTCTGGAGACGTTTAAAACTCACCTGGACATGTTCCTGTGTGACTGGATCTAGGTGATCCCGGTGTGGCAGGGGGATTGGACTGGATGATCTTTTAAGGTCCCTTCCAATCCCTAATCTTTTGTGATTACAAATGAGATCTTTTCCCAGTCAGTTGTTATCCTAGATATTAGAAGGCTCAGGGAACTGATAATGGAAGTGTGGCAGGAGCCCAGGTGAGTAGATAAAACTGTGCAATGGGCACCCCATCGCAAAACCTAGTGTGACAATCAAATCCTAGAGTGTTCAGGGTTGGAAGGAACCTCTACAGATCATGCAGTCCAGCCCCCTTACCTAGGGCAGGTCACACAGGGCTGCATTCAGGACAGTTTAGAAAGTTTCTAGAGAAGGAGACTCCACAACTTCTCTGTGCAGCCTGTGTCACAGCTCTGCCACCCCTGCAGTAAACAAGTATCTCCTCATGTTGAGATCAAACCATCTATGTTCAAGTTATCCCCATTATTCTTTGTCCTCTTACTGTGCCCCACAGAAAAGATATTGGCCCACCCCTTGACACTCATCCTTCAGGTATTTTTAGACATTAATAAGCTCTCCCTCACATCCTCTCAAGCCTAAACACCCCCAGGTCTTTCTTTGTAGAGGTGATGCTCAAGCCCTTAATCACGCTCATAGCTCTCTATTGGACTCTGTCCAGTAAATCCCTGTCTCTTGAACTGGATCCAGTATTCTAGGTGTAGCCTTACCAGGGCAGAGCAGAGTGGGAGGGAAACATCCCTAGATCTGCTGGACACAGTTGTCTGAATGCACCCCAGGGCACCATCTGGTGGAGGAACTTCTTGTGAGGTTCAGTTCTCCGCTTCACAGACAAATTGGTTTTGACTTAATTCTTACTCATTTCAGGGATTCCTGTGGACTGCAGCAGTTCCACAACCTGGGGAGGAAGGTGATGGGGAAAAAACCATCAAGCCTGTCACATCCACTGCTGCAGGGTTGACTGAAAGAAAATGGGGGCAAATCTGGCTGAATCCAAGTTCGCAAGAGTTGACAAAGCAGCCTGTCTCTGGATGAGCCCTACTGAAAATAGAGCTCCCACCCACCAGGAACTTTGGTGGTTGTGTTTGTCACCAAACAAGCTTAAGGTAATTTCATTTGCCACATCCTAATTCACATAGAGCTGGCTGAACAGGAGCTAGCATGATGCCCAGGTGGCCAAGAAGGCCAATGGCATCCTGGCCTGGATCAGGAACAGGGCAACCAGCAGGAGTAGGGAGAGGATGATGCCCCTGGACTCTGCACTCACGAGACAGCACCTTGAGTACTGGGTCCAGTTTTGGGCACCACAGGATCAGGAAGACATTGAGGGGCTGGAGCAGGGCCAGAAGGTCTGGAAAACAGGCCTGGTGAAGAGTCGCTGAGGGAACTCGGGTTATTGAGTCTAGAGGAGAGGAGGCTGAGAGGAGACCTTCTTGCTCTCTACAACTCCCTCAAAGGAGGTTGTAGCAAGGCTGGTGCTGGTCTCATCTTCCAAATTACTTATGACAGGACGAGAGGAAATGGCCTCAAGTTGCATCAGGGGAGGTTTAGATTAGATCTTAGGAAGAAGTTCTTTCCTGAGAGTGTGGTTGTGCACAGGCTGCCCAGGGAGGTGGTGGAGTCCCCATCCCTGGAGGTGTTTAAAAACCAAGTAGCTAGAGCACTTGAGGCCGTGGTGCAGGGGTCAGGGAGCTGTTGGATTGAGGGCTGCACTTGATGATCCTGGAGGTCCTTCCCAACCATGATGATTCTATGATAAGAATCAGTAACAGACTGAAACCAAAGGTACAAGGGAACATATTCTCAGACCTCTAGTGCAGCTCGCAGGTTAGACGCGTGCGTGCAGCCTGCAGGATCATTGAGGGGTTTTGTTATTTATTAATCCCGACTGTTTCACACGTACAGCTAGAAATTAACCAACAAAACCAGAAGCTATTCTCATTTGCTTTCACAGAAAGCTATTCATTCCCTAATGGATACAGTCAGTTTATCAACACACAATGGATTGCACGGCTAACAGCTTTCTCAACTGAGCTATGTGCTTACAGCATGTATTTATTATCTATTAATCCTTTTGAAAACAGTCAGCTAACAGCATCTTAACAGGAATCCTACACAAGAGACAACATACAGCCACCTCTTATCTTGGCAGCCTTTCCAGGAAGCCAACCACCGTTTATAAGCCAAAGCAATCGAGGGCTAGCTCTTATCTCGGCTCTTGAATTCTCTCAGGCACCTCAATGGATAAAGAAGCAAAAAAAGTCCACAAAAAAGAAGATTCAAATGCAGTTCTTGATTCAGAATAAAATCATGAAATCTCTCTGCCTCCAAGCTCAATAAAACCAGGATGTTAACTCCAAAGTCTCCGATTTAACACATTAACTTCCTCTCAAAAGTTTTCTAGTTTGTTTGTCTCTACTGGGCAATAGCCCCTGAGCAAAGTATCCAAAAATAGTCCCTGTTGGGCATCTACAGGAGTGACCCAACTTCCCAAGTACCTCAAGACTCTTACCCTTGAGCTGTTTCCTAAGTCTAGGCTTCCACATCCGAAGGAAGAGAGAAAGTCTACAGCTGAAGTTGACTAGTACTGGCCCCAGTACCAAGCCCTGGGGGAGTCCACTAGATCCAGGCCATTTCACAACCACTCAGAGCAGCTCTACACACAGGTTTGCTGCACACACATTTTTTTAACACAACTTCTTTGCAAAGACATCAGCACAGCAGTGACCTCACTTTTTCTAGGATATAAACAGTTACAGAAGTTAGGTGACTTGCATCAACATACCTCTTGCTCTTCTTCCTTCCTGTGTGCAAATGAATTACAGCAACAGGGAACACTTCCACCAGCACACCCACAACTACAGGTGACTAAGCAGCTTTACAATAGGAATGACCTTGCTGTTTAGTGACCTGAAGGCTCCAGGCACAGCTCTTCTTCTAAGTGCAGCTAATGCAGCAGAAGACACCACAAACTACATCTTCAGTCAGAAAGAGGTGCAGCTCTTAAAACAGTAGGCTTTATAATGCCTTCTTAATTTGCATCAGGCGTACCTTCATCAGCTTCTCCTGATTTTGCCTTAGGGACAGCTGAATGCACTCAGGGTGTTTATTCCCACCTGACAAAGGTCCTGCTCCACTCAACCTGGCAGCAATCTTACCTCATGGCCATGGAGAGTGCCTTGAAAATCTTGCCAGACATACCAGCAGTCTGACAAAAACCAGCCATGCTGTGCTGGTACTGCTGCATCCACCACCGTTGTCTTCTGTCTGAGAGACAGTTGTTGATGCAGAGTGATCATCGAACTCTCAGCTGAACAGGTTCTTTCAGAGAAACATCAAATGTCTCTGTCCACCAAGGAAGGTAAATTCCTATTGGCACATTTAAATTCTGAAGGAAATATGATACAGATAATTTCACAGGACATTAAGGATTGGGAAGGACCTCAAAAGATCATCCAGACCAGTCCCCCTGCCACAGCAGGATCCCCTAGATCCAGTCACACAGGAACACATCCAGGCAGGTTTTAAATGTCTCCAGAGAAGGAGACTCCACAACCCCCCTGGGCAGCCCCCTCCAGGGCTCTGGCACCCTCATGCTTGGAAGAAGTTCCTTCTCATATTGATGTGGAACCTCCTCTGTTCCAGCTCACACCCACTGCCCCTTGTCCTCTCATTAGATGCCACCGAGCAGAGCCTGGATCCATCCCCACCAGTGTTACCTTTCTGTTCATCATCTCTCACTCCCTACAGATTATTCTTTTCTAAATTGAAAGGTTGCAGGAAAAAAAACCAACCCTGCTCCTGCCTCAGGCAAAGTCTTTAACTTAAGGGCCCCTGTGGAGGTAGAGAATGAACCCCTCATTTAGAGTGAAAGAGTTAATGCCGCTCATTTGAAGCAGACAATCTCCCCTCAACTTTAACAAGTGGTGGGATTGCAAAAGGAGGTTTCCTTTGCCTTCTGCTGCTGGCAGTTGCGTTTTAAAAATCATCCACACGGTGTAACTCTGTGTTCATTGCCTGTTAAACACATATATTCATGTATTTTAGCACCAGTGCTGAAAGTCTGTAATTGCCCAATTTCACCGGCGCCTACAACTGCAGTGTAATTGCGGGTGGATCGTAGCTGCCTCTGGGTGAGCTGGGAGTGCAGAGCTGTGCTGATCGCCCTGTGTGGTGGCTGCACAACATGAGACTCACAGAACAGTTTTGGCTGGAAGAAACCTTAACCATGATCAATTCCAGCCTTTTCCCAGCCCCATCAGCACCACTAAGCCCTGTCCCCCAACCCAACATCTGCCCTCCTCTTCAACACCTCTAGGGATGGGGACTCCACCCCCTCCCTGGGCAGCTGTTCCAGTGCCCAACTACTCTCTCAGGAAAGAACTTCTTCCTTCCAGTTTCTCTTCAGCTTCTCTGCCCTCCTTTCCTTCAGCAGAAGGTGATCATTCCCTGTCTGCAGCTAGTACAGCTGAATTGGTGCCAACTGAAAGCAATCTAATCACATCTGTTGGCGTGCAAACGCAGCCTACGACTGCTTAAGGAGGTTTTACAGATAAGGGCATGCTAGTCATTAATATAACACTGTGAAGTGAGATAACTGCTATAGGAAAGAGAACCTTGAGCTTCTCTACATGTTACACCCATTTCTGGCAAATAAATATGAATCCTGATGTCCATCTCTAGGTCTTCAAATGGCTTTGGAAGATAAGAATAGTTTTACCTGAAAGAGACCTTCAAGATCATCAAGTCCAACCTTTTCCAACACTAAACCCTGTCGCCCAACACAACATCTACCCTTCTCTCCAACACCTCAAGGGATGGGGACTCAACCTCCTCCCTGGGCAGATTCCATTGCCTGAGTGCCACCTGAGAGTGTGGTATCTAGGAAAGTCGGAGCATCTTTCCTGCTCAAGTTTGTCTCAGCTGTCTGTATAAGAGGGGTAGATAAGTTTTAAACAGATGCAGGACCAGTCAGTCTACAGCCTTCAAGAAGATGCTCAGCCTGTGAGTTAACCCATTGGAGCAGCACTGGGTTAACCCACTGGAGCAGCAAACAGTCTGAAATATCCAGCACTGGGATCCCTTTCCATAGCTCTCCAGACAAGTCTACTAAGTGGATATTACTCGTCTCACCTCCTCAATCATCATCTCTGAAGAACTTCTCACTGTCATTTGAGGAGTGGGGTTTCTTCATCCCAGCAATGCAATTTCAGGGAACTTTTGTCTTGATGGACGGCAAGAAAAGGGATGGGGGATTGTTGCCTTCTGGGGTTGGCAGTCTGCTGAAAGAAGGGACCTGAACGGGTAGTAGAGTGTTTGAGCTTAACCCTGCTGAATGGCAACCCAGCCTGCTGGGGTGTCAGCCACTCCTCCCAGCTTTGTGTCATCAGCAAACTTGCTGACAGTGCCTTCTGTTCCCTCATCTAAGTAATTAATGACTAGATTGACTAGTACTGGTCCCACTACCAACCCTTGGGGGGCTCCACTAGATCCAGGCCTCCAACTAGACTCTGTCCCACTGACCACTACTCTCTGGCTTCTATCCTGCAGCCAGTTCACGATCCACCTCACTACCTGATTGTCCTTCAACATAAAGGACTTGCCCTCTCATTCCAGGACTGAACTTCTCCAGGCAGCTACCTTCCGACAGGCTTAGGATGTTCTTTTGAACTTGAGAGCAACACTTTTCTCCTCATCAATTGCCAAAGTAAAGTACATCTAACAGCATTGGCTCAACAGAACCTGTGCTGCCGCCCGAAGCAGTGACAGCTGGTGGAGTCCATGGCTATTGAATGCTATCAGTGACAACATCTCTAGATAAGACATCCACATCTGTGATAGGTTAGAGCTAACAGACTAACCTGGGACAGCATCTGGGTTCCACATCAGTCTGTCTGTCACCCAGTGAGGGTGACAGAGCACTGGAAGGGGCTGCCCAGGGGGGGTGTGGAATCTCCTTCTCTAGAGATGTTTAAAACCCACCTGGACATGTTCCTGTGCAACTGGATCTAGGGGATCCTGCTGTGGCAGCAAGGTTGGTCTGGATGACGTTTCGAGGTCCCTTCCAACCCCTAATGTCCTGTGATCTCATTTAGGAGTCTTAGTCATCACACAAGAGTCTCCTGTGGTGTCATGAGGCAACATCAAACAAAAAACTTTGTGCTGTTAGGTCCTGGTCTGGTCTGGGTGAGCTCAGAGGTTTTTCCATGCTCAGTGATTCTGTGACTTAATCACTGAAGAAACAGTAGCCTATTCTGCTTGGAATGGTGTGAAGAGGACATAGCTCTACCTGAGAAAAGGCAACACAGCTTGTTTCAAGCTTGCCACCTCCCAGATGACTTCTTCAAGGGCATTTAGCTGGTCATAATGAGATGCTCCCTCAGGTTACTTAAACAGAACAAGTAGGTGATTTTTTCCCCCCCAGACTTATGGCCTTGAAATAAAACTAAAATCACAAAGAAGTAAAAGTCAGCATGGGAGGAACATTTACAAAGGGTTTAGTCTCCATTACAGACATGTAAGTCCTGGTGCAACTCAAAATGAGACTGTAATCGAAGCAGCAGGAGACACGAGATGCATTTCATTTCGTGAGATCAAACGTACTCGGCGCACGCCTGACAGGCTGATCTGAATGGAAATCACCCTCCGAGTGCCTTCGATTTGCATAGATATTAAAATCGCTGCTTCAACAGGGGCCGCGCAGCAGAGCTGCCTACGAGAGCTCTTCATGTTGGAGGAGAGGTTACATGGCCAAGAGAGTCACAGAACGTTAGGGATTGGAAGGGACCTCGAAAGATCATCCAGTCCAACCCCCCTGACACAGCAGGGTCATCTAGAGCAAGTCACGCGGGAACACGTCCAGTTGGGTTTTAAACATCTCCAGAGAAGGAGACTCCACAATCCCCCTGGGCAGCCCCTTCTGGTGCTCTGTCACCCTCACTGGGAAGAAGTTTCTTCTCACATTCCTATGGAACCTCCTCTGTTCCAGCTGACACCCACTGCCCCTTGTCCTATCATTAGATGCCCTTGAGCAGAGCCTGGCTCCATCCTCCTGACACTCATCCCTCACATATTTATAGACATTAATGAGGTCACCCCTCAGTCTCCTCCAGGTTAAACAGACCCAGCTCCCTCAGCCTTTCCTCATAAGGGAGATGCTCCACTTGCTTCATCATCCTCATTGCTCTGCACTGGACTCCCTCCAGCAGCTCCACATCCCTCTTGTACTGAGGGGCCCAGAACTGGACACAATACTCCAGATGTGGTCTCACCAGGGCAGAGCAGAGGGGTAGAACCTCTCTCGATCCGCTAACCACCCCTCTTCTGATCCACCCCAGGATGCTGTTGGCCCTCTTGGCCACAAGAGCACGTTGCTGCCTCATGGTCATCCTGGTGTCCACCAGAGAACGGGCTTGTGCTCAGGTAACCCTCCTCGCCACTAGGCAAGAAAGGGGCTATAGACACAAACTATTCAGTAAGTGATGGGTGAGATTTTCACCGTGTGGACAGTGTTTTCCCTTGAACTGATGGGATGTGTGCCCAGGTGGCCCAGAAATCCAATGGCATCCTGGCCTACATCAGCAGTAACGTGACCAGCCGGACTAGGGAAGTCATTCTCCCCCTATTCTGAGCACTGGTGAGGCTTCAGGTGAAGTGCTGGGGGCAGTTCTGGGTCACTCACTCCACGAAAGAGATTGGGGGGCTGCAGCAGGTCCAGAGGAGCAGCGAGGCTGCTGCTCTGCAATGAAACGTTGAGCAAAACAGAAGGTGTTTGTTGCCAAAGTGCCCTTGGCCGTGTTTTACTTTGAGAGTAAAACTGGAGGCACATTCTCTCGCAGAGGAGGATTTCTCACAGGGCCGTCAGACACGCAGACGCTCCCTCTTGTGGGGATGCTACAGATACAAGTCCCCTCAGCTTGCTCAGAGAGCTGAACCACCGAGGCTGGAGAAGCCCTCTGAGCTCATCCAGCCCAGGACCAGACACCACCACATCAGCCAGACCGGGGCACTGAGAGCCACAGCCAGGTTGTCCTTCAACACCTCCAGGGATGGGGACTCCACCACTGCCCTTTCCAAATGTCTATGGAGTATTTAATCCTCAGAGTGATCTTGAGGTAGCTTTTGTTTTCTAAGGACTAGCAGACAACTTGTGCTTTAACTCCCACACCACGGGTGCTGTCCAGCTCTGACTCCACTGGTGCATGAACACTCACAGGAACACATCCAAGTGGATTTAAAATGTCTCCAGTGAAGGGTGACCCCATTAATGTTCATAGACATGTGAAGGGTGGGTGTCAGGAGGATGGAGCCAGCCTCTGCTCAGTGGCATCTAGTGATAGGACAAGGGGCAGTGGGTGTCAGCTGGAACACAGGAGGTTCCACATCAATCTGAGAAGGAACTTCTTCCCAGTGAGGGTGACAGAGCACTGGAAGGGGCTGCCCAGGGGGGTTGTGGTGTCTCCTTCTCTTGAGACATTTAAAACCCACCTGGCCATGTTCCTGTGTGACTGGATCTAGGTGATCCTGCTGTGTCAGAGGGATTGGACTGGATGATCTTTGGAGGTCCCTTCCAATCCCTAGTGATTCTATGATTCTGTGAGACTCCCAACCTGACTGATTCTAGGAAACTCTTACAGGCCCTTCAGGACTTGTCCATTAACTCAGAACACAGAAGCAGGATGGTTTCTCTTCATCTCAGCCCTTGAGATCGAGCTGAGAGTTAACCATTTACTCAACCACCCAGTCACTCCAGCAACAGACCCAGTTCCATTGTGCTAAGAGACTCAAATGGAAGGAACAGGAGAGAACCCACAATTCACGGGCCACAGAATAAGCTTCTCGTTTTCCTAAGCTCTGAAGCAATGTTGACTCTAACCTACTTGTGAAGTTACCATGAATTGAGACTCCTCTCACTTTGGAGGAGAAGAACTCTCTCCTATTATTCAAACCCGTGCTCGAGCTCGCCTTCCTCATTAGTTCAAGACAGTCTCGATGGGAACTGTGCTGCTACCCGGCACGTTCCACCTCGAGCCTTTTTGAAAGCAGCTTGTTAGAGAACAAACCCTTCTTAAACTAAACAGGAGAGCGCGTTGAATCAACCGCCAAGTACTTCACAAGAGGGTGAAGGGTTTCCAGCGGAATGTTGGTGGCGCGTGTGACCGAGCGCTCCAAGCTTTTCCCAATACCTAGGAAAATTAAATCCTTAGAAGCCTGTTGAATATCAGGTGGTGGAATTGAAGAGCTTCAGCTGAAAGGGAGGTGTTGTTACTGGAACACGACACTGCCTCCTTCGGAATCACCTAATTCAGAAGAAAGAAGAAGGAAGATTAAAAACATCCGAGAGCTTTAAGAAATGGTCAGTTTAAAGAAGAGGAGCGCGGGCCACCTGGGCACCCCACTGGCCCACATTCAGCTGCCTGTCCAGTAGAACCCCCAGATCCCTTTCTGCCAGACTGATCACCAGCCCCCCTGCCCCAAGCCTGTAGCTGCAGGGGCGGCCACACCTCAAGTCCTCCCACTACTGGAGGGACTTTGAAGGGCTGAAGAGGGGACAGAAGTGGCTACCAAGTTAGGAAAGGGTTTGGAACAGGTGCCCAGCTGAGGGACCTGGGGCTGTTCAGCCTGGAGAAGAGGAGATTGAAGGGAGACCTCCTTGCTCTCTCCAACTACTTGAAAGGAGAGTGTAGAGAGGCAGGGGTTGGTCTGTTCTCCCCAGTGGACAGCAACAGAACAAGGGGAAAGGGCCTTAAGATGCACTAGAGGAAGTTCAGGTTGGGTGTCAGGAGGAATCTCTTTGCTGAAAGGGTTGTCAGGCACCGGAATAGCTGCCCAGAGAGGGTGTTGAGCCCCCCATCCCTGGAGGTGTTGAAGAGAAGGGTAGATGATGGGTTGAGGGACAGAGTTTAGTGGTGCTGACAGGGCTGGGAAAAGGTTGGACTTGATGATCTTGAAGATCTCTTCCAGCCAAAACTCCTCTAAGGATGATGCCGGGCTGAACGCGCGCTGAACCAGCGCGTCCACCTCAAGGGACCGCACACTCGCCGACGAGTGTGTTTGTACAAGAGCAGGTTTCTAATTAAATTAATCTGACAAGTTACCAGACAAAGGGTTGGGGTGCTCTGGTAGGAAAAGGCTTTTTTTTAATTGTATAATAATTCACTGGGGATCCCACTGCCTGGAATAAATTAGGGCTTTTAATATAAATTAATAGTCCTCTGATTTGTGCTACACAGTTTTACTACAGAACATTAGACACTGGAAGGACCTCAAAAGATCATCCGGTCCAATCCCCCTGACACAACAGGATCACCTAGACCAAGTCACACAGGTCCAGGTGGGCCTTAAACACCTCAAGAGAAGGAGACTCCACAACCCCCTGGGCAGCCCCTTCCAGTGCTCCGTCACCTTCAGTGTGAAGAAGTTCCTTCTTATATTTATATGGAACCACCTATGTTCCAGGATCATTGTGGCTGGAAAGGACCTCCAGGATCAGCAAGCCCAGCCCTCATCCTAACATCTCCCTAACCCCTACACCACAGCCTCAAGTGCTCTAGCTACTGGGTTTTTAAACCCCTCCAGGGAGGGGGACTCCACCACCTTCCTGGGCAGCCTGTTCCAGTGCCCAGCCACTCTCTCAAGATAGAACTTCTTCCGAAAGATCCAATCTAACCCCCCCCCATCAAGCTCATGTCCTTTGGAAGTGTCTTTCTCTTACCTTGTAGGACATAAACACGGGAAGGACCTTCTTCCCAGCGAGGGTGCCAGAGCCCTGGAAGGGGCTGCCCATGGGGGTTGTGGAGTCATCTTCTCTGGAGACATTTAAAACCTATCTGGGCACATTCCTGTGCGACTTGACCTGGGAGATCCTGCTGTGGTTGGGGGATTGGACTGGGTGGTCTTTCAAGGTCCATTCCAATGTCTAATGTTCTGCGACCCAGAAGATGAGCGGCAAAAAGAATCACTAAAACCTGCAGGAGAAGCATCTGGCTGCCCTCCAAGGACCTGCACACAGGTACAACACCAGCCACTCCTCTCACTCAGCGACAACAAGGGCCAACTGGACAGCACTAACCTCCACAAACTGGCTCAGTTCACCTCACTCACTTCAGCAACATGTCGAGGTGGGCTCCACACAGCAACTCTCCATCTTCAGTGACCCTCTACAAGACAGCAAGCTCCACCAGCGAGAAGAGCAGAGCTCTTGTCTGGCTCTGTGAGCTCTGCCACAACAAACACCCACCGACAGCCTCTGGGATCCTTAAAATACCCCTCCTGGAGAAGGCTGCGTGTGTCTGCACCAGTTACTATGGGGTGTGTCTCCCAGCTGGGTCCCATCAGGCCTCAAGCTTCAGCCTCTAGCAGTGTCGGTTCTTGGGACCCTCCGGTCACTTCCCTCATCTTTAGTGATTCTTTCTCTTGCTGATCAGATGGCATCAGGGTGCACAGTGCAGCTGGATCTACTACAGCTTTGTGGTTCTGATGTGCCAGGCCATGGAACCCACACTGCCCAGTGCACCCAGTTAGACCCTTCCTTCACTTGGCTGGAGGCAGGGCCTCTCCAACACTGAGCATGATGAGCAGCTGGATGTGAGACCCCTGCTGAGGCTGCAGGAGGAGTGTGAACTGGGGTTCAAACCAGTTGGTGACCAGTAACAAGCGGTGTCCCTCAGGGCTTGGTGTTGGGACCAGTCTTGTGTAAGAACTTTGTCGATGACCTGGATGAGGGGATTGAATGTGCCCTCAGAGAATTTGTAGGTGACACAAAATGAAGCTGGAGTGTTGGTCTGCTTGAGGGTGGGGAGGTGCTCAGCCATGGGCTGAGACCAGGGGGATGAAGTTTCACAGAGCCAAGTGCTGGGTTCTGCACTTTGGTCACAACAACCCCCAGCAGACACAGGCTGGAGAGCTGCTTGGCAGAGAAGGACCTGGGGGTGGTGGGTGACAGCCAGATGAACGGGAGCCAGCAGGGTGCCCAGGGGACCAAGAAGGCCAACAGCATCCTGGCCTGGATCAGGAACAGGGTAACCAGCAGGAGTAGGGAGAGGATGATTCCCCTGTACTCTGTACTGGTGAGACCACACCTTGAGCACTGGGTCCAGTTTTGGGCACCACAGGATCAGAAGGACATTGAGGGGCTGGAGTGGGGCCAGAGAAGGGCAACGAGGCTGGGGAGAGGGCTGGAGAACAGGCCCTGTGGAGAGTGACTGAGGGAACTGGGGTTATTGAGTCTAGAGAGGAGGAGGCTGAGAGGAGACCTTCTTGCTCTCTACAACTCCCTCAAAGGAGGTTGTAGCAAGGCTGGTGCTGGGCTCTTCTCCCAAATTCCTAACGATAGGATGAGGGGAAATGGCCTCAAGTTGCGTCAGGGGAGGTTTAGACTGGATCTTANTTGTGTCAGGTGAGGTTTAGACTGGATCTTAGGAAGAAGTTCTTTGCTGAGAGAGTGGTTGGGCACTGGAACAGGCTGCCCAGGGAGGTGGTGGAGTCCCCATCCCTGGAGGCGTTTAAAAACCGAGTAGGTCTAGCCGTTGAGCCACATAACGGAATGGCTGGGAAGTTGGATTGGTGAGGGAGTTTGCCTGTGACTTTCCTAAGCCATGGTGTCCAAGAAAACGATGTTGGGCTCCTCTTCTAAAGGTCCCTGACACCATTAAGAGATCCAGTCCAAACCCCCTCCACAGAAGGATCACCTAGATCCAGTCACACAGGAACATGTCCAGGTGGGTTTTAAATGTCTCAAGAGAAGGAGACTCCACAACCCCTCTGGGCAGCCCCTTCCAGTGCTCCGGCACCTTCAATAAGTTCCTTTTCATACGATGTGGAACCTCCTCTGTTCCAGCTGACACCCACTGCCCCTTGTCCTATCACTAGATGCCACTGAGCAGAGCCTGGCTCCATCCTCCTGACACCCACCCTTCACATATTCATCAACATGAATGAAGACACCCCTCAGTCTCCTTTCTCCAAGCTCAAGAGCCCCAGCTCCCTCAGCCTCTCCTCAGCAGGGAGCTGCTCCCCTCCCTCCATCATCTCTGTGGCTCTGCGCTGGGCTCTCTCCAGCAGCTCTGTGTCCTCCTGGATCTAAGGGGCCCAGAACCAGACACAAGATGCCAGATGTGGTCCTACAAACAATACACTTCTGGCAGATCTGTCAGCCCCGCTGCCTGTTCGCAGTTTTCCATTCCCTGTTTCCTCCGGCTCTGGCAGTGTCTCTCTCAGGTAGTCAGTCCCGCTAATAAGCCGGCCAGCAGCCAGCTTCCTAATCCAATCATGCAACGTGGACCCGAGGGGAGCAGCATGAGTGAAGAACCAGGCTATTCTCATTATTTATTTCCTAGCCAGCTCACCTGCCCGAGGCACATTACTGGGTGAACGTTGGCTCCTTTCTGCTGATCACCACAACCACTGGCTTCTGTGGGTGACAGAGCCACAAGCAGCAGCTTTCAGCCACGTAGGGACCTCCAGGGAGATGATGGATTAGCCTAATTCTGTTGACCTCAACTACTGACTTTGACCGAGCAACTAGGCTAGAATCTGGGAGAGTTCATGTCTGCTTGTGGGCAGCATCCTGTGACCACTCAGAATAATCTGAACCTCTCTGGTGGACTTCTCTTGACAGCTGGTGGAGCTCAGGACACGTGGTGTAACCTCCAGCCTTCAGAAATGCCTAGTCTGTTAGTAACAACAGAAGACAGGCAGGATCCTGTGGTTCTTCAGGTCATGTGGAGGGGCCAGAAGACACCCTGGCTTCCTCCAGAAGCTCTGAGGGACAGAGATCTGATTGAGAGAGTCCAACAGAGGGCCACAAGGATGACTAGGGGACTGGAGCACCAGCCTTATGAGGAGACATTGAGAGACCTGAACACACCGTGTTCCCAGTCCACTGGGAGCCCCAAGAACCACAGAATGATTGAGGCTGGCAAAGACCTCCAGTGGTCTAGGCTCTTTCACAGAACCATTAGGGACTCGAAGGGACCTCAAAGATCATCCAGCCCAACCCCCCTGCCACAGCAGGACCACCCAGACCAAGTCACACAGGAACACACCCAAGGTGGGCTTTAAACGTCTCCAGAGAAGGAGACTCCACAGCTCCACGCTCCCCAAGGGCTGATACACAACTGGGAGCACCTTGTCTCTCTTTAGGACACAAACATGAGCATTTCCACCCAAAGGCCACGTTTCTATTTATTTAGAAAACAAAGCAGCTGAATCCTGCTGGAATCTCTCCACGCGACAGAGGTTCCAGGAGCTGACAGCGCACGGAACTGTTTGGAGAAGAGCCACCCGCCGTCTGTGAGAGACCTCAGGAGAGGACCTCTGGAGACACAGCTGTTTGCTGGGGTGTTTTAGTGGCCCAACGCGGCCAGCTGCGCTAACAGGGCCTGAGCAGACACTCCTCAGGGTGCGGATCCCTAGGACAGCAGGAGGCCCGACCAGCAGAGCGACAGGGAGACGCGGCTGGAGCTCCTTCCCCCTTGCGTCTCGTGTCTGTGCGCTTCGGTACCGCCGCGCCGCACGGGCTCCACCCCGGACGTACCCAGCATGCCCGCGGCCCAAACTGACACGTTGGCACCTTCCACGGAGAACGTTCAAAGCCAAGGTTTGGCTCCCAGAGTCCCTCACATGATGCTCTGCCTATTCATGTCCACCTTGTAGGCTGACGAACTGGAACAGCCTCGGCCAAAATCAATGAAAATGCCTTCGGAATCAGAGTCGATCGACTCCAAAATCTGATCCACCATGTTCTCGGGGCTGGAAGAAGTAACTGGAAACAAGGAAGGGTCTCTATCCAGTTCAAAAGACCTGTGTGGATCGTCCACTGAGTGGAAGAGTCCTTTCTGCTGCTCAGCTGTGCTGAATTTGCTAGAACATTGCGCTGACCCGCTGCTGGGCCGCTCCTGGTCTCCGGAGAGCGAGCTTTTCGTGGCTGTCACGGAGCTCTTTGAACCATTGTCCGTGATGGTGGTGAGGTTGGAGTATCCCTGGAGTTCCAGGCAGGAGGTCATTTCTGAAACGGAGTGCCTGCGGATGCCCGTGCCATTGGCAGCCATGCTCTCGGTCTCATACTCAGCCACCGGCGTCAGGAGCGGATTGTTGTAGCTCTTCGATCGCACCACGGGGTTCTTGGCGAGAACGTCACCGGACTTTGAACGCCGGAAGAACCGCTTCTCTGGAAATACAGAAAGACCCAGAGTAACAGCTGCAAAGCCTCCTGTTCTCAAGATACTAGGAATTGAATCATAGACTCATAGTGGCATCTCAGCAGTGCAGAGCAGAGGGGGAGAATCCCCTCCCTTGACCAACTGTCACTGCTTCCTTCGATGTCCAAAAGAAGAGTCAAGGCCTGAATAACCATGAGCTTTTCTTGAATGTTATCAACATTTACAAAAGAATCACAGAGCAGTTTTGACTGGAGGAGACCTTCAAGATCATTGAGTCCAATCTTTTGTTTAAGAATAAATTTTCCTGCTTTTGTGGATCAGTACTTTCAGATTTCCTAGATTTCTTTAGAAAACTGAAGACCCAATCTTTACAAATAACAAAATCATAGAATCATCATGGGTGGAAAGGACCTCCAGGGTCATCAAGTGCAGCCCTCAGCCCAACGGCTCCCTAACCCCGACACCATGGCCTCAAGTGCTCTAGCTACTCAGTTTTTAAACATCTCCAAGGATGGGGTCTCCACCACCTCCCTGGGCAGCCTGTTCCAGTGCCAAATCACTCTCTCAGCAAAGAACTTCTTCCTAAAACCCAGTGGCCTCAAGTTACATCAGGGGAGGTTTAGATTGGATCTTGGGAAGGAGTTGTTTCCTCAGAGAATGGCTGGGCTCTGGCACAGGCTGCCCAGGGAGGTGGTGGAGTCACCATCCTGGAGTTGTTTAAAAACTGAGTCGCTTGAGTGCTTGAGGCTGTGGACTAGGGGTTAAGGAGATGTTGGGATGAAAGTTGGACTTGGTGGGTCCTGGATGTCCTTTCCAGCGACGACAATTCTACGATCCTATGAAGTTTGTAGCGAAGCCCTCTCTGCTGCGTGAGGCTGAGGCTCTGCCACTCTTACCCAAGATACAGGAGGAGTGCGTGAAGGGTCCGTCGCTGGAGTACAGACCGTACGTGCCCAGGTAAGGAGAAACGACTTTCTGGATCAGGGACTCCAGCTTCAAATAATCTTCAGTCACACCTTTTGACTCATGAACACCCTGGAAAAGAGAAAATCCTCAGGGTGAGCACTGTTCCCCCCAAGCACAAGATTTCCTTGACCATTGGGGCAAGCAGGCATGCAGCAGGCATCTTCACAGCATGAATGGCTGGGGATGGGAGGAACCTTAAAGACCATCCAGTTCCAACCCCCCTGCACAGGCAGGGACACCTTCACCAGAGCAGGTTGCTCAGGGCCCCAGCCACCCTGGCCTCCAACACTGCCAGGGATGGACCAGCCACAGCTGCCTTGGGCAACCTGCTCCAGCATCTCCCCACCCTCACAGCCAAGCATTTTTCACTGTTATCACAGACTGACTGAGAATCACAGAATTACTGAGGCTGGAAAACACCTCTGAGATCATTTGTTGCTGCCGTCTCACACCGACATCCTGAGAGGAAGAACTGCCCAGTGCTGCACCAGCAGCTGGAACCACAGGGTGTCACTGCCAGCTAAGCAGCACCAGCAGCAGGGAGGAGAAGGTAGAGCTGAGCCTCTCAGAAAGATCTCCCAGGGTATTTTCAGTAAGAAGAGTTAAGAGTAAGAGTAAGTAAGAGTGAGGAGGTCGGTCGCTGTTTACTCAGCCCCTCCCTGGCAACTTGGACTGTCCAGGCCAAAACCACATTGCAGTGAGCACGGCGGGACCCCTGCACTTCAGTCACAACAACCCCCAGCAGCTACAGGCTGGGGGAAGAGGGGATGGAGAGCTGCCTGGCAGAAAAGGACCTGGGGCTGTTGGCTGAACAGCAGCCAGCAGGGTACCCAGGTGGCCAAAAGGGCCAACAGCATCCTGGCCTGGATCAGGAACAGGGTAACCAGCAGGAGTAGGGAGGTGATGGTGCCCCTGGACTCTGCACTTGTGAGAACCCACCTTGAGTAGTGGGTCCAGTTTTGGGCACCACAGGATCAGAAGGACATTGAGGGGCTGGAGCGGGGCCAGAGAAAGTGGAAGTGCTGACAGGGTGATACATGAGCTCCTAACCCCACACACCACCCGGCCTTGACGACCCAGGAGAACAGCTGATAAATGCATTTGCTGCTTAAAGCCAGTGATTTCTTGGAGGAAGATAATGCTTTAAGAACCACATGATTTAACAGGCAGAGGCTCACATCACACATGCAGCAGACAAACCCTGGACAATAACAGTTGCCCAGCGACTCCCAGGGGAAAAAGAAAGGAGAAGTCACAAGACAAAACACAAGCAGCCACGGAATAACCTCTGTGGTGGAAACACCCATCACCCAGCCAGCTCTGCTGGTGGAGAAGTGACAAGCAGGTACAGACTGCAGGGCACACCCTGGTGACCACAGAAAGGGCAAGATGTCCTTCTGGTAGCCCAAGAGACAGCAGCAGCTTTGCTCAGGGGATCTGTGGAAAACAGTGCCCTCACAGCCCGTGACTACTTGTTATAGAATCACAGAGCAGTTCTGGCTGGAAGAGACCTTCAAGATCATCGAGTCCAACCTTTTCCCAGCCCTGTCAGCACCACTAAACCCTGTGCCCCAGTGCAGTACCTACCCTTCTCTTCAACAGCTCCAGGGATGGGGACTCAACCCCTCCCTGGGCAGCTGTTCCAGTGCCTGACACCACTTTCAGGGAAAGAAATTCCTCCTGGCATCCAACCTGAACCTCCCCTGGTGCAGCTTCAGGCCATCTCCCCTTGTCCTATCGCTGGCCACTGGGGAGAACAGACCAACCCCTGCCTCTCTCCAACCTCCTTTCAAGTAGAGAGACCAAGAAGGTCTCCCCTCCATCTCCTCTTCTCCAGGCTAAACAGCCCCAGCTCCCTCAGCCCTTCCTCACACAACACACACCCTTGCCTTCAAAACCTGGAACGCAGAGCCAGCCAGTCCCAGGGCAGGTATCAAACCACTGTGAGAAGGCATACGGGTCAAATGGGCCACCAGCCCTGGCCACACGCACTGCCAGTGGCACAGCACGTGCTCCCAGTGATTCTAGATCAAGAGCTGCACCCCTCCATCCTCCTTTGAGCAGGCACATGCCCCTACTTGAATATCATCTAGTAACTGATCATCTGATGTCTACAGCGGCTCCCACACAGCTGCTCAGAGCTGCTGCTCTTACCAAACCAGTCAGCACCTCTGCAGGAGTCTCCTGCTCACGTTGCCCTGTTCCATCCCCACCTTCATCAGATGGGCACAGCACTCTACTGATAACCTTTCAGATAACTCCCTGGGCTCCAACACAACATCCCGAAGGAAAGTAGGTGGAGAAGAAGGACACTGAGGGGGCCCCATCCCTGGAGTCCTTGAAGGTCAGGCTTGATGAAGCTCTGAGCAACCTGACCTAGGTGCAGTTGTCTCTGTGTAGGGAGGTTGGACTAGATGACCTCTAGAGGTTCCTTCCAGCCTAGAACATTGTGTGATTCTGTGGGGTGGTGTGGGGTCAGGGAAGGGCAACAAGGTTGGGGAGAGGGCTGGAGAACAGGCTCTGTGAAGAGCAGCTGAGGAACCTGGGGTGATTGAGTCTAGAGGAGAGGCTGAGAGGAGACCTTCTTGCTCTGTACAGCTGCCTGAAAGGAGGTTGTAGTCAGGCTGATGCTGCTCTCTTCTCCCAAATTACTAATGATAGGATGAGGGGAAATGGCCTCAAGTTACTTCAGGGGAGGTTTAGATTGGATCTTAAGAAGAAGTTGTTTCCTGAGAGAGTGGCTGGGCCCTGGACCAGGCTGCCCAGGAGGTGGTGGAGTCCCCATCCCTGGAGGTGTTTAAAAACCGAGTAGCCAGAGCACTTGAGGCCACAGTGTAGGGGTTAGGGAGCTGCTGGGCTGAGATTTGGACTTGATGATCCCGGAGGACCCTTCCAGTCATGACAATTCTATGATTCTAATGCTTTGACTTTGGTTTACTGTCACTGGAGGCCATGCCTGACGCACTGCACATCCATTCCCAGGCACCGAGCGCTGGCCAGAGGCAGCCCCACAATTCATGGCCATATTTTCATCAGCCACTCAAGCAGTGCTCCCTCACACTATTTTTCTCTTGCCTCGTTTTATCCTAAGCCACTGACATGCTAGTACAGCCCAGAATATCTGAAGGGCTGGATAATTCCTTGTCTCATCTCTCTGCCTCTTGCTTTCAGCATAGCAACAGCATTCACAGGGGAGGCAGAGAAGCTTGCCATTGACATCCTGACAGAAGCCAGCACTTCAGATCCCTGTGACTGCCTCAGAAACAAAGATCTTGTCACATCCACTGTAGTCTTGAAAGTGCCAAGTTATGTCAACGTCACCGGGAGAAGCTGCTCTGTCTCTCTTCCTTTCATGGGTGGCACTGAGACAAAGAGAGAAGATAAGGAAGACAAAACATGCAGACACAGTTTGGGTTCAGCTGGGGAGCTGTTCAAACGGCCTGGCTGCGGAGAGACAGCAACAGGATCCAGCACAAACAGGCTACTCCTCCCCTGACACGAGAAATCCAAGGTAGTAACTGTGTTTAAACTGGTAGCTCATGTGCAAAAGATGAAGCAGGAGATGAAGACTGAAGATAAGTAAAATATATTAAATTCCTAGAAGTAAGGAAATTACTTTGAGGCTTTGAACACAGTGCTTGGGACCCTACAGAATCATAGGATGGCCACGGATGGAGCTTAAAGATCATCCAGTTCCAACCCCCTGCACATGCAGGGACACCTTCACTGGAGCAGGTTACTCAGGGCCCCAGCCAGCCTGGCCTTCAACACTGCCAGGGATGGAGCAGCCACAACTGCCTTGGGCAACCTCTTCCAGCATCTCCCCACCCTCACAGCAAAGAATTTGTTCCTCATGGCCAACCTCAATCTCCCCTCTTCAAGTCTGCCACCCTTTCCTCCTGTCTTCTCGCTACCACCCCTGTCAAAAGCCCTCCTCAGGCCCCTTCCTTCTGAGACTGGGAAGCTGCCACAAGGCCACTGCAGCGCACGGTCCTTTTGGTTTTGGAAGAAGTACACCAGAGCAGTGAGATGCTCTGCCCTGTGCCGCTGAGCTGACGTCTGCTCCTGGCTCTGGCCCTACCAGCAACAGACCAGGGGAGGAAACACTTGTACATAAGGCTCTCCTCAAGCACTGGAGGCAGTGCTGGGCCCCTCACTTCAAGAAAGAAATTGGGGGGCTGCAGCGGGTCCAGAGGAGCAACCAGGCTGGGGAAGGGACTGGAGGGAAAGGCTGATGGGGAGAGGCTGAGGGAGCTGGGGGTGTTTAGCCTGGAGGGGACTCACAGGAGACCATATCACTCTCTACAACACCCTGAAGGGAGGTTGTAGTCAGGTGGGGGTCAGGCTCCTCTCCCAGGTAACAAGACAACATGGCAGGGCCTGAAGCTGCACCAGGGGAGGGTTAGGTTGGATGTCAGGAAGCCCTTCCTCATGGAAAGGGTGATCAGAGCCTGGACTGGACTGCCCAGGGCAGTGGTGGAGTCCTCATCCGTGGAGGTGTTGAAGGACAGCCTGGCTGTGGCCCTTAGTGCCCTGATCTGGCTGAGGTGGTGATGTCAGGTCCTGGGCTGGATGAGCTCAGAGGGCTTCTCCAGCCTCAATAATGTAATTCTGTGTGACTTGGTAAGACAAGCCCTCAAAAACCACTCAACTGAAGAGCCCATGGTCATAGGAACTGATCTTAGCTGACACACACTGTTTGCAGCATCACAGTACATTCCTTGTTCCACACTCCAGACCCTGGGCTTTTCTGGCAGCAAAGGGAAGGTGTTTCTAAGCACTGTGCTGCTTTCAGCTTCCTAGGTCACTGCTGAGGTCAAAGACCAGCACCACACAGTTTGATTTCAACGCCTGCCCTCTGCCTTTCCACCTCTTTAAAGCACAAGGAGTTGAAGCTACAGTTAAGGAGCCTTCCTGAGACAACAAAGCAGGTCCTGCTGGGTAGCTCTTTGTGTTTACAGAGAACGACCACGGGCAAGGGAGTTCACACGAAGCTCAAAGAAGCCAAAAAGGAAACCAGAGGTTTTACTTTTCTCTTCAGAGCTCATGTTTAGCGAGGCCGCATCCCTCAGTGGAAGGGATATTGTGTTGTGCTCTTCTAGAGTTTTTAAATACCTTGGGTCACTCTGAGACACTCTGTGAACTCAGATAACCCTGATGTTAACCAAAAGCTGCAGTTCGCCTTAATTCTTCTCTCCCAGCTTTCTCAGGAGAGACACCTGGAGATGAGATGCTCCAGCTTCAGTGGCAAAGGTTTCCTATGACAAAGAGCTTTGGGAAGTAAGTCAGAGGGGTCATCCTCCTGTGGTAGTTTTGTTCTCTCTGGTTCACAGCACATACAAGAGAAAGTGACCTGCCAACCCCTTCTGTGATCAAAAGCAGTTTCACAGTTCCAGGTCTTTTACTTCCCTTCATCTTGGCTCTGCTCTTGGAGGCCCTGCAGTTTAAACAGGAGCAGTCCTGGAGGCACTTCAGCTTCTGGTGCCTAGCAGCAGCCAGGAAGGATCAGCATCTTGGTCTGTGATCTGCAACTGGGTCAGGCTATGCTGGCAACTGGAATTTTAGTGGTGTGAGGCTCTTCTTCCCAGCCACGGTCACAGGGCCACTGAATCCAGCAGGAGTCTCCTTCTCTGGAGACATTTCAAACCCACCTGGATGTGTTCCTGTGTGACTTGGTCTGGGTGATCCTGCTGTAGCAGGGGGATTGGACTGGATGATCTTCCTCCAATTTCTGAGGGACTGATTCTTTCCAGTATGCTGCTGGTTTGTAACCAGCCCAGGCTACAGCAGTGGGCAGATGTGCATCTACTGGACTGGAGAACCTGTCTAATAATGAAACCCAGGACTGGTTTCTGACCCTTTCAATGGAGAGCATCTACAACTATTTGACAGGAGGGTGTAGAGAGGCAGGGGTTGGTCTCTTCTCCCCAGTGGCCAGTGATAGGATGAAGAGAAATGGCCTGAAGCTGCACCAGGGGAGGTTCAGGCTGGATGTCAGGAGGAATTTCTTTGCTGAAAGGGTTGTCAAGCACTGGAACAGCCCAGGGAGGGGTTGAGTCCCCATCCCTGGAGGTGTTGAAGGAAAGGGCAGATGTTGTGTTTTGGGACAGGGTTTAGTGGTGCTGACAGGGCNGTGTTTTGGGACAGGGTTTAGTGGTGCTGACAGGGCTGGGAAAACAGTTGGACTTGATGATCCTGAAGGTCTCTTCAAGCTGAAGCTCTTCTATGATTGAGTCTGTGATTCCCTCATGTCTCTCTACAGCAGAGGTCTGGGGTCAGCACTGTAGTGCAGGCAGGGTCTTCAACACAGGGCTGACAGGCATTCTCCCAGCAAGTAGTGGACAGCAAAACAGATCTGATGCAAAGCAGCAGAAGTAATCACCCCGACAACTAAGTAAGGGGTGAACTTCAGGTACTGTTATTCAGGAGGTGTTTGGCAGGGACTGTTTTATTCTCCCTGCCAGACTGCAGCCAGCTGAGCAAGCCAGGCCTACTGCATCTTGCAATAGGTCAGTAACTTGACAGAGGCCAACACAACTGCTCACGTGGCCGAAGCCCACGAAGCCAACGCAAGCTCAGTTCAGACGTGTGCTCAGACACCTCCTGAATAAAGTCCACCGACTGCTGCAGCTTCAACTTCCTCTTTAAAAAGTTTCCCTTCCCTATGGAAGCGATCTTCTCCTGGTAAACTCACAGCACTCCTCCCCTACAAACAGGAGCAATACCAGAGGCACCCAGCCACTTCAATCCAGTCGAACAGGACGGACTGGTGCGTGTGTCAGCCTTTGTCAACTTGTGACCTTCAGCTGACATTCCAGCTGCTGCCTCCAAGAACATGAGCTGCTCCTTAATTACCTAACACAGCTGCACGAGGCTGTTGAGGACACAAAAAGGAAAACCTAACACCAAGTTCAACACTTGGTCCACGGCTGACAGACATCACTAAACTCACCTACTGGCCATGGCAGTGCACTTCAGTGTCACTGGAGTCACAGTGACTCTTTGTTATGGAGAGAGATTGCCACAGCAGACAGAGTCACAGAATGGCCAGGGTTGGAAGGGATCTTAAACATCATCTAGTCCCAACTCCCCTGCACAGGCAGGGGCACCTTCACTACAGCAGGTTACTCAGGGACCCAGACAACCTGGCCTTCTACACTGCCAGGGATGGGGCAGCCACAGCTGCCTTGGGCAACCTGTTCCAGCATCTCCCCGCCCTCACAGCAAAGAATTTGTTCCTCATGGCCAACCTCAATCTCACCTCTTCAAGTCTGGAACCCTTCCCCTTGTCTCCTCGCTACCGCCCGTGCCAAAAGCCCTCCCTCAGCTTTCTTGCAGCCCCCTTCAGACACTGGACACAGGGATCAGACAATGCCCACACCAAGGCATCACCTCTCACTCTGCAATCCATACACACGTGTCTACCACGTGCTCTTCAGACAGCCGAGTTCTCTCTCATCCAGCTCTGCTCACACATTGAGTTCAACTGAGTCAATAAAACTCCGTTACTACGCCACGAACGTTGAACGTTCGCTTTTGTTTGACGTTGACATTCCAGGTTGGGAAAGGTCTTTGCTCTGAAATCCAATTATTGATTAACTCTGCTAAGCACACAAGTAGCTCCTTCCCAGATCCTTTCACTGCCTTCCTCCAATTCTCGTTAGCATTTAAACCAGGACTTTGGCAGAGCCACTGCAGAGAAGGGACTTTCACCACCTCAGTCGCACAGCCTGTGCAGAAATAAACACCCAGGGGCAACCTCCTCTCACTGTGTTATTGACTGCTTGGTGGTGAGAAGGGATTTGGCCGTTTACCCCAAACACACATCCCACCCCTGTGAACAGTTCTGGCTGTTGAAGAAGGCAAACTTGCAATGAAGCTGTTTCTTGTAGGAGGACAGACAACCCCCCTGCCTCTGATGAAGGTTTTTGTGACGGCGCTGTCTCGTGTGGAGTCTCTGGTGTCTACTTTAAGGCATCGGGGCACGCAGTTCAATTACACGAGCTCCTTGATGTCTCATTAGGCAGTCAAGCCCACGCTGCAGTTCTAGCCCCAGGATCCTCTGCTCTCTCCAGACACTAATTTCTATCAAACTCCTGGGAATCTCAGTGTCAGCAGAGAGAATCAAACAGCTTGTTCCAGTCTGCCCAGGGAGGGGGTTGAGTCCCCACCTCTGGAGGTGTTGAAGAGAAGGGCAGATTATGGAATCATTGCATCATTAGGGACTGGAAAGGAACCTCGGAAGATCATCTAGTCCAAGCCCCCTGCCACAGCAGGAAAATGTGATGGGAGAGATGATGTGTTGGGAGACAGGGTTTAGTGGTGCTGATAGGGCTTGGAATAGGTCAGACTCGATCTTGAAGGTCTCTTCCAGCCAAAACTGTTCTATGACTTTATTATTGGCCTTCAGATGAGACCACTCTTTAAAACAATTCCAGACACAAGACTGATTCATAAAATGATGAAGAATGAAAAAACCCATTGTAGGTGTGAGATATTAAATCTTTTAATTTGCTGTAAATCTGCTAGTTCATTAGAAAAAAAATACAGCCAGGATAACCTCAACTTCCTCACTACCTATAAACCCCCTCCTGAGTGTGAGCTGGAACAGAAGAGGTTCCACATCAATACATGAGAAGGAACTTCTTCCCAATGAGGGTGCCAGAGCACTGGAAGGGGCTGCCCAGAGGGGTTGTGGAGTCTCCTTCTCTGCAGATGTTCCAAACCCTCCTGGACATGTTCCTGTGTGACTTGATCTAGGGGATCCTGCTGTGGCAGGGGATTGGACTGGATGATCTTTTGAGGTCCCCTCCAATGCCTAATGTTTAGTGATTCCTTCTGCCTCATCTCCCTTCCCAACATCACCTTGTGCTTTGCTTTACTTGAGAGAAAAAAAGTCCTGAACTGGCCTTTTGGCTGGACTTCCTCTTTTTATTTATCCTCAGTACTTCTACTGAAATGAAAAAAGAAATCTAATACTGAAGGCAAATACCAGTGATATTACAGAATCACAGAACGATTGAGGCTGGAGAAGCCCTCTGAGCTCATCCAGACCAGGACCTGACATCACCACAGCAGCCAGACCAGGGCACTGAGGGCCACAGCCAGGCTGACCTTCAACACCTCCAGGGATGGGGACTCCACCACTGCCCTGGGCAGCCCAGTCCAGTGTCTGATCACCCTTTCCATGCAGAAGGGCTTCCTAACATCCAACCTAACCCTCCCCTAGTGCAGCTTCAGACCCTGCCCTCTCATCTTATAACTACTTGCCTGGGAGAAGAGTCCGACCCCCGCTGACTGCAACCTCCCTTCAGGCAGCTGTAGAGATGGAGAAGGTCCCCTCTGAGTTTCCTCTCCTCCAGGCTAAACACCCCCAGCTCCCTCAGCCTCTCCTCACCAGCCTTTCCCTCCAGTCCCTTTGTTCCTCCTCTGGACAGGCTCTTGCCCCCCAATCTCTTTCTTGAAGTGACCCGATATTAACGTTTTGATATTAGCACATCCTCAGTAGAATTCGACACCAGTGGCCACACAGGACGATGACTCAACCACAAATACTCCAGACGTGAAGCTTTCCACCCAGGACTGCACAAGCAGCAGCAGCCAGCATTTAATGGAAGTCACTTATTACCACATGCACCCATCTCCTTGCAAAGCTTCGTACTTCAACCCCCCACTTCAAAACTAGTCCTCACACTCACTCAGGCATGAAATCTGAACCCCCTGCAGCCTGTACTTTGAGATGTTAGGACCACGTCTAACTGCAGAGAAGTTCTGGCACTCTGGGGAGTTAAGTCTTCAATGAATCAGCAGAACCAGAGTCACCTCAAGGCTTCAGCAACGCAGCAACAAATAAAAGAGACAAACAGCTTGAGAAAAACATTGAATTTACCTGGAGTATTAACAGCATCTGGATGATAGAAGGTGGAACTCTGGCTCTGGAACGTGACAACGCATCTTCCAATTTAATGTTGAGGGTGATGATATTCCTGAAGTGCAGAAGAGCCAGCTGACGAACGGATGGCTCCTTCCCCTTAGAAACAGAGACAAAGCAGCATGGATCATGAGCAGTGTGGAAATGAGCTTCAAAATCCTCCCAAAACTCCTTTCCTTCAGACATTAGAAGAACACTAGACCTGAATGAAGAGCAGAGGAACCCTAACAGAGGACACGGCGCAGCCTACGCGTGCACGCAGTGACTTTGATTTGGCAGTGATGGGTGCTGCAGACGACGACTTGGTCTGACTGTGTGTGAAGATGAGGAGGGACTGAGGTGATCCTGGTGCGGCAGGGGGACTGGACTGGTTCACCCAGACCAAGGTTTTGAATGTCTCCAGAGAAGGAGACTCCACAACACCCCTGGGCAGCCCCTTCCAGGGCTCTGGCACCCAGACTAAGAAGAAGTTCCTTCTCATATAGATGTGGAACCTCCTCTGTTCCAGCTCACACCCATTGTCCCTTGTCCTATTATTAGATGCTACTGAGCAGAGCCTGGCTCCATTCTCGTGACACCTGCCCTTTCCATATTTATCAACATTCATGAGGTCACCCCTCAGTCTCCTCCAAGCTCAAGAGACCCAGCTCCCTCAGCCTTTCCTCACAAGGCAGGTGGCTCCACTCCATCACCAAAGCCTTTAGGAACATGACAGTGAACAGGGGTATTTGGTGCCATTTTCAAAAGCATTTGAGTGACTCTTAATTCAGCCAAACGCTTTGGAAAAGGTCCGAGGGCCTTCCTCTTTGTAAAGCTTCTCCTCTGAATCCAGATTTCAAGCCTGTTACCTGTAGATGCAAATGGCAATAACATCCTTGGGCAGGAATTACATGGGGAAAAACGGAAGGATCTTCCCAGTTCCCACAAACACACTTAGGCACCAAGTTTAGTGCCACTAGAACTTGCAGGGACCTGGGAGCAACTTCAGGAGGTCACTTATACCCATCTGGTACAGATTTCCTTTGGCCAAACAGTCCTGTCTGGTCATCACTACATTAGAAGACCGAGTCTTTATCTAAATCAGATCAAGGTCTTCTTGTGGATTTAAAATGACTGGAGGGGGAACTTGGACAAGGTGGATCGGTGGGCTGAGGCTGATGGTATGAGGTGCAATAAGGCCAAGTGCTGGGTCCTGCATCTCAGTCACAACAACCCCAGGCAATGCTACAGGCTGGGGGATGAGCAGCTTGAAAGCTTCCCAGCAGGAAAGGACCTGGGGGTGCTGGTAGACAGGCGGCTTCATACGAGCCAGCAGTGTGCCCAGGTGGCCAAGAAGGCCAACAGGATCCTGGCTTGGATCAGGAGGGAAGTTATCGTGCCCTTGACCTCAGCCTGTGTGAGGCTTCACCTCAAGTTGTGTGCTCAGTTCTGGGCCCCTTGCTATAGGAAAGACATTGAGATGCTGGAAGGTGTCCAGAGCAGAGCTACCCAGCTTGTGAGGGGTTTAGAGAAGAAGTCGTATGAGGAGAGGCTGAGGGAGCTGGGCAGGTTCAGTTTGGAGAAGAAGAGGCTGAGGGGAGACCTCATTGTCCTCTACAACTACCTGAAAGGAGGCTGTAGAGAGGGGAGTGTTGACCTGTTCTCCTCAGTAACTAATGGCAAACCCAGGGGAGATGGTCTGAAGTTGAGGCAGGGGAGGTTTAGATTGGATATTAGGAAGAAATTCTTTCCAGAAAGAGTGGTTGGGCACTGGAACGGCCTTCCCAGGGAGGTGGTGGAGTCACCATCCCTGGAGGTGTTTAAGAAATGTGCAGACTGCTGCTACAGCAGCAGACGTGGAGGGGGTTAGTTTGTGTTTGTCCATCAATCAGGTGATTCGGGCTTATGGTTGGACTGGGTGATGTAGGAGCTCCTTTCCAACCATGACTAAAAATAAACCAATTCAGTTTTGTGCTGATGTAAACTGGTCTAACTCCACCACTGCTGTCGGCTCAGAGCAGCACGGAGTTTAGTTGCAGCAGTACAACTCCTTGTGAGCAGCGGGGATGCTTCAGAAGAAGAAGATGCAGAGAAGGAAGTGCACACCCTTCAGCCAAGGCACGAGGTTCTGCTTCTCTCAGCGTGCACACCGCAGCCCATCGTTCACGACCCTTCCTTGACGTCCAACGCGAGCGAGCAGAGGCACTGCCCATCCTCCCCGCGCTCCGCCCTGGCCTCCCAAGCTCCCCATCCCCGTTCCCCCCGCGCGCCTCAAGCCCGTGTGCGTCAGTAACTGATTTGCAAGCCACGAAGACACAGAACAGCTGCACGGGGAGGTTGCCCCGAGGAGAGAGGGCTAAGCATTGCATCAATCTGTTGGTGAACCGGTCAAGTAGCTTTTTCTAGTTCTTCAAGATTCTATAGTCAGAGTAGTTCTTCACCTGCACAGGATAGAAAATAGCCTGAAGCATGGGCAGGACGTCACTGAAGAAAAAGTCCCAGGTTTCAGCTAAGGTGTCCAGTAGCTTCTGCCCTGCAAAACCACAAATGAAGTGGTTATGTTGTCATCAGCTGACTGCAAAGACTAAAACAGGCAGGAAAACAAAGTGATTCTGCACAACGATCGATGGTGCGCCGGCGGCTGTTAGCGACGTGGAATTAGGGTTCCGCTCGGTGCATCAGATCATTTGTGTCTTTCCCAATCTCAGGTTCTTAGTAAAATCAGACTTTGAGGTTAAAGCTTGGTCAGAAAACCCCCAATGAAGAATAAATAGCGACAGCCCTGGTTAGGTCCTCCTCTTCATGCTGCAGCGCCGACTGCATGAGAGGGTGGAGGAGAGCAGGAGGAGCACAGCAGGTTAAACATCGTGGAATCATCAGGGATTGGAAGGGACCTCGAAGGATCATCTAGTCCAATCCCCCTGCCACAGCAGGATCACCCAGACTAAGTTGCACAGAATCATAGAAGAGTTTTGGCTGGAAGAGACTTTCAAGATCATTGAGTCCAAGCTTTTCCCAGCTCTATTAGCACCACTAAACCCTGTCCCCCAACACAACATCTACCTTGTCTATCTGGCTGTCGAACCCCTCCAGGGATGGTGCCTCCACCTCCTCCCTGGGCAGCCTGTTCCATGGCCTCCCCACTCTTTCTAGGAAAAGGCTTCTCCTAAGATCCCATCTGAACCTCCTCTGGCATCACCTGACCCCAGTTCCAGTTTGGCCATTCCCTCCCAGCCTGGGCTGCCTGGAAGGCCCCCAGAGAAGGCTGGAGAAGCTCTGGCTAGGTCACGCAACCAGGCTGGACAGTGAGGTCTCCACAGAACATTTTGTAAAACACAGAGGGAAAAGCAGGAGCTGAAGTCCACAGAGTAACACAACAGCTGGATGCCAACTTCAAATCCCTCTGTCTGAAGCCTGCATGACCTTGGGCAAACTCTCCAGCATCCCTGTGCCCCTAACCCACCTGTGAAAGGACAGCAACACCACTTGCACCTCCACCAGCAAACGATGATGCATTCAGACACGACAACATTACTTATCAAAGCAACAGCAATCAGGCAGTAGCACTGCTGGGGTCAGGATCAGACTGGACTGTTAACTTGTGTGTTCCTGCATCACTTAGGGAATTGGCCAGCAAATGTTTCGCCTAGCAATGCACACATCCTGCCAATAAACTCGCCGTGAAAGCCAGCCAAGTGCCAGTATTCATTAGGGGATGCTCCTGACCTCAGTGCCCGGCCAGGTTATGGAGCAGATGGTCCTGAGAGCCTTGGTGGCCATGGTACAAGGCAACCAAGGGATCAGGCACTGCCAGCATGGGTTTAGGAAAAGAAGGTCCTGCCTAACCAGTCTGGGCTCATTCTATGACTGGGTGACCCACCGAGTGGATGAGGGGAAGGATGTGGGCTGCCTAGACTTCAGCAAAGCCTTCAGCAGAGTCTCTCACAGCTTCCTCCTGGAAAAGCTGGTGGCCCGTGGCTTGGATGGGGACACCCTCTGCTGAGTGAGAAACTGGCTGGATGACTGGGCACAGAGAGTGGTTGTGAATGGTGCTGCCTCCAGTTCATGCCCAGTGACCAGTGGTGTCCCTCAGGGATCAGTGCTGGGCCCAGTTCTATTCAACATCTTTATTGATGACCTGGATGAGGGGATCGAGTCTACCCTTAGTAAATTCACAGATGACACCAAGTTGTGGGGGAGTGTTCATCTGCTGGAGGGGAGGAAGATGCTGCAGAGAGATCTGGGCGGGCTGGGTCAACGGGCAGCGGCCAACAGGGCAAGGGCAGGGTAACACACTTTAGCCACAACTGCCTGCAGCTACAGACTGGGGGTGAGTGGCTGGAGAGCAGCCTGGCAGAGAGAGACCTGGCAGTGCTGGGTGACAACTGGCTGAACAGGAGTCAGCAGGGTGCCCAGGTGGCCTGGAAGGCCAACTGCATCCTGACTTGGATCAGCAATACTGTGGCCAGCAGGGCTAGGGACGTCATTCTCCCCCTGTACTGGGCACTGGGGAGTCTTCCCCTGAGTACTGGGAGCCATGCTGGGCCCTTCACTTGAAGAGATTGAGGGGCTGGAGCAAGTCCAGAGGAGCAACAAGGCTGAAGAAGGGACTGGAGGGAAAGTCTGATGAGGAGGTGAAGGCTGGACTTGCTGATCCTGAAGGTCCTTTCCAGCCATGATGATTCTATGATTCAATGACCTTAGCATTTAGATTTTTGCTTGTAAGAGATCTCACTCCTTCCACTTTCCTTCACATTGAGTGGGGCAGAACTGCAGAAGGAAGTGTCTGAGCTGGAGTTAATCCTTCCAGCGCTCCGTCACTGCTGCTCTAGGCAGTCACCTCTCGCTGATGAAAGCCAATGGGAACAGCAAGGCAGCACAGGATGACAGAGGATAACCCACAGTTCCAGGCAGACAGCTGAAAGCATCACAGCCCCTCCAGACACAGCCAGCCACGCTGGAATCCCAGTTACCTTCATAAAAGCGGATCTTGTCCCTTAGGATCACCATGCCTTTGGTGAGCAGCTGATTCTGCAAACAGAATGCACACCGCCTTTACTCTGCGCTCCTCCAAAGCCATCACACGCCACATTTCAAAGCAAAGGGGTTTTCAGAGGGGATTGTATTTTAACAATCAATCCTCAAAGGATTCCCCCCCATGTCCATCTTGCGTAAATCATTCGGGACACGTGTCAAGTGATGATATAACCCCCTCAAGCCTTCAGGACACAGGACATTGTTATTGGTGGGACAAAGTGTTTCTCCAACTTTAGACACCTGGCCCACGAAAGCAGGTAACTTTATCTCAGCGAAGCAGCAAGGACACAGCCTCCGAAGAGACAGCTGAGTGTCTTCCCTGCTGACCTCAGTGGTTAATTCAGGAACTCGAGCCTTAACTTGAAAGAGAACACCTGAAGTCTACTGGAAGACCGAGGTGTCCAACAGAAACACAACGGTACTTGGGCTGCACCATCTAGCTCAATGTGTCAAACCCACAGCTCGTTAACCCATCAATGACAGAACAGAGAGAAGCTAGCGGACGTATTTGAATGGTTTCAGGGGCTTCCAGATCACCCCTTGGAGCGGGGGAAAGGATTTTGCTCCACAGCACCTACAGAAGTCTCATTTAAACGAAAGAAAACATGTGCCTACCTGCAGGTACTCAGTGAAAAACGATCCCAGCTCTGTTTTCAGTAATTGTCTGCGTTAAAAAGAATAAGAAAAGGATTTGTGTCACCAGCAAACTGTAGTAGCTGTGCACTGCACAGAAAAGGAGACACTAGGAACAGCAAGTGTTTTCAGGGAGCACAGAGCCTGTCAGCAGTGCCCACCTGCAAACACACCTCGCGGCGTCTAAGACGCCCAACCAGCACAGGTGTGAGGAGCAACGTCTGCCTTGGTTTCCAACGGCACAAATACATGTGAAAGGAGATTGAGATCTGAGAAAAAGAGGCTGCCTCCTGCTCTTCCATTCTAATCCTTTCCTACAGCTAATCACAGAACATTAGGGATTGGAAGGGACCTCGAAAGATCATCCAGTCCAATCCCCCTGCCACAGCAGGATCACCTAGACCAAGTCACACAGGAACATGTCCAGATGGGTCTTGAAAGTCTCCAGAGGAGGAGACTCCACAACTTCCCTGGGCAGCCTGTTCCAGTGCTCTGTCACCCTTACAGTAAAGAAGTTCTTCCTCATGTTGAGGTGGAACTTCCTGTGCTCCAACTCGCACCCATTGCCCCTTGTCCTATCACAGGGTGCAAGTGAAAAGAGAATGTCTCTTTCTTCCTGATATCCAGCCCTGATGGATTTATAGACAATGATTAAATCCCCTCATAACCTTGTCTTCAAGCTGTAGAGTCCCAGGTGTCTGAATGTCTCCTCATAAGGCAATTGCTCCAGTTCTTAATCATCCTCATGCCCCTCTGTTGGACTCTCTGAATCAGATCTCTGTCCCTCTGGAACTGAGGAAGCCAGACCTGGACACAATACTCCAAATGTGGCCTCACTAGGGGAAAGCAGAGAGGGAGAAGAACCTCCCTTGATCACAGAATCATTAGGGACTGGAAGGGACCTGGAGAGATCATCTAGTCCAATCCCTTACTGCTCAGAAGCGGTCTGGCTCCGAAGCCTCCCACACTGAACACAAGATGTACTTCTCTGCACTCAGGCTGCTCTTAAGATGACGAAGTGAGCCCCAGCTGGATACCCTGAACACGTGAAAATCCAGCCTGGAGATCTCTGAAAATCCTTTCTCTGCATGACCACCCCAGGAATCAGACAGAAATTAGGTTAAATTTGCCTTGAAATCTAAACTCTCACTCCAATTAAGGCAATGTTAATTATCTACTCAGTACCATGTTATCGTCTATCACTCTGGGTTATGTCTCCAATTAACAAACAGCTAATTAGTCTAATGATGTAAGTGGTACACAAACGTGCATGTGGTGTAAAAGGTCCAGCACATCCCTCACTCCCTGAGAAATCCTGCAGGAATTCCACCTGATGTTTTGAACACTACGTGCTGCTTCAGCGCAGTCTTTGAGATCTTCACAGAAGGACAGAACATCAGGGATTGGAAGGGACCTCAAAACATCATCCAGTCCAATCCCTCTGTCACAGCAGGATCCCTTAGATCCAGTCACACAGGAACACATCCAGGAGGGTTTTAAACCTCTCCAGTGAAGGAGACTCCACAACCCCCCTGGGCAGCCCCTTCCAGTGCTCTGGCACCCTCACTGGGAAGAAGTTCCTCCTGATACTGATGTGGAACCTCCTCTGTTCCAGCTGACACTCACTGCCCCTAGTCCTATCATCAGGCCTCTTCTCACAGTTCAGGGACAGGAGAGGCACGTCAATCCTTGGGAAACCAAAATACACCACTTATTTCTCCATCCTTAAGGACAAGTCCAGGCTGACCACACAGCACCCTGTGGAAACACTCTAGTCTTAACTGAATCACAGAACCAACAAACAAAGGAGTTTTCAGATGCTTCTTAGACATCAAAGTCCTTTTCTGCTAGAAACCCACAAAACTCAGGCAAACTACCTGTGAAGATATATTTTTAAAGCTAGCTCAGGCTTTAGCCATGGGTCTGTCACTGCCATGAAAGGACACTTGACAAGGAAACAAGGAGGGCTCAGAGGAGCACTTATAAGTGGCAGGTGAACCCACAACTAACTCGATTTGGGGGGAAAAAACCAGGAAGACAGATTTAATTGACCACATGTAGAAACACCACATAAAAATATAGAGATTAGTCACATGCTCTTACATAACTGAGCCAAACAACAACCTTCAATCCCTCAAAGGGAAGAGGCTTCCTGTCATTCTTGCTCCTTGTGGACACATGAAGTCCATTCAGTCATGCTCACATTCCTCAGCTGGCATTTGAAAGTCCAGAACTTCTTCCCAGTGAGGGTGACAGAACACTGGAAGGAATTGTGGAGTCTCCTTCTATGGAGACATTTGAAACTCACCTGGACATGTTCCTGCTGTGGCAGGGGGATTGGACTGGATGATCTTTTGAGGTCCCTTCCAGTCCCTAATGTTCTGCTTCCACACCAGTTCTCTATTCCCAACATGCCAGTTCCTGTGGCCATGAATGAGGGCAGAACTCTCTCCATTTTAGCAAACAATGAAATTCAGACAAAACCTTCCTTCCGCTGATCCTTCAGGTACCACTCTCACCATTCACGAAGTTCCCAGGGGAAGATGCCAGCCATGCTTAGCACAATGCTGTAAGACCTCAGGGCTTAGTCTGAAAGAACTTCTTCCTAAGACCCAACCTAAGTCTCCCCTGGCAGCTTCAGGCCTTGCCATCTCATCCTGGTGCTGGTTGCCTGGGAGAAGAACCTGACCCCCACCTGACTACAACCTCCCTTTAGGGTGTTGTAGAGAGTGATAAGGTCTCCTGTGAGTCTCCTCCAAGCTAAACACCCCCAGCTCCCTCAGCCTCTCTCCATCAACCTTTCCCTCCAGCCCCTTCTCCAGCCTCATTGCTCCTCTGGACCTGCTCCAGCCCCTCCATCTCCTTCTTCAACTGAGTGGCCCAGCACTGCCCCCAGTATGCAAGGGGAGGCCTCCCCAGTACAGGGGGAGAATGACATCCCTAGCCCTGCCGGCCACAGTATTGCTGATCCAAGTCAGGATGCCATTGACCTTTGGGGCCACCTGGGCACCCTGCTGGCTCCTGTTCAGCCAGTTGTCATGACTGGTATCAGGTCTTCATTGCCTGTTCAGCAATGTCATAAACGAAGACGACAGCATCAATTCACCCAAAGCAGCCTAAACCAGCTCCTGATTTGTCTCTTCCCGCTGCTGCTTCTTTCATTCACATTGAAATTGCCTCTTGTAACATCACTCAGAATAAAGCTGAAATGATATATAATTGTAATAACAGTTCTAACACGGTATAGATTATATATTTTAAAAGTTAAATTAAGCAAATAGACACAAGTGATCTCCCTGGGTTTCAATTCTTGCTGCTAAAGAGGAAATACCACTGAAATCTGCTTTGTTTGCATCTGCCTGTATCCTGAAACTCAGAGGCAGCTATAAATACGCGCTAGCTTTCACGTGGGACATCCTGCTTCCACCGTTTCCCCTTCCTTCTTTTCCCCCCTTGATTTACAAGTTGTCTGAATAAACCCTTTGGAACAACACAGAGCACCCAAAACCCATGAAACAGGGAAATGGACAGGGGAAAACACTACATGACTGCTAATATCATAGAATCATCATGGCTGGAAAGGACTTCCAGGATCACCAAGTGATCATCACTTCATCCCAAAAGAGTCCAATTCCCTAGACCACAAACATCACACACAACGTGTGTCTTGAGTTTTATTACCTGACTTTTCCACCAATATCCTATTAAATCACCCAGTAAGTTCTCATAGACACACAAGTACATACAGATCGTTGGGGTTTGGAAGGAACCTCCACAGGGGATTGGACTTGATGATCTTTCGAGGTCCCTTCCAATTCCTGATGATTCTGTGTGAATTGAGGAGTTTGTCAGTCCAATCCCCTGCTCAAGCAGGATTATAAAACCTAAGATGGGTCACACAGGAACACATCCAGATGGGTCTTGAAAGTCTTCAGAGAAGGGGACTCCACAACCTCCCTGGGCAGCCCCTTCCAGTGCTCTGTCACCCTTACAGGAAGAAGTTCCTTCTCATATTGATGTGGAACCTCCTCTGTTCCAGCTCATGTTCTTCCTCATATTGAGATGGAGCGTCCTGTGGTCCAACTGACACCCACTGCCCCTTGTCCTACCACAGGGCACAAGTGAAAAGAGATTGCCTCTTTCTTCTGGACACCCAGCCCTCATGGATTTATAGGCAGTGGCTAAATACCCTCATAACCTTCTCTCCAAGCTGAAAAGTCCCAGATCTCTTGATGTCTTCTCATGAGGTCCCCTAATCATCCTCATGGCCCTCCGTTGGACTCTCTCAATCAGATCTCTGTCCCTCTTGAGCCTGGGAGCCCAGAACTGGACACAATACTCCAGATGTGGCCTCACTAGGGCAGAGCAGAGAGGGAGGAGAACCTCCCTTGATCTGCTGGACACACTCTTGTTGATCCATCTCAGGATTCCAGTGGCCTTCTTGGCCACAAGAGCACAGTGCTGTTCCGTGGAGAACTTGTTGTCCACAAAAACTCCGAGATTCCTCTCCATGGAAGTGCTCTCTCTTCTCAGAGGAGGTAATGTACAGGTCATACTCTGGTGATACTCCCAGTTACTAGAGTATCTCCTCACCACCTTACTGAAGCTCACCAGCTTAAGCTCAGAAAGCTTACTCAGAAAGACCAGAGATGGCCATCACACTGTTTTGATGGGTAGCAGGGCTTCTGAGTGTTAAAATAACTCTGTATTTAAGGCCACTTTGTAATGCCAGAGGAATGGTGCCAAAAGGCACTGGGGGGTAGGAGTGGCTGCTCTAAAGGCCAAGCCCAGAAGACAAGCAAATGCTGCTGTACAGACCTGTACCCAGCGATGGCTTCTTCAGTTCTCCGTAGGTACAGAACTGGAGTTCGAAGCTTTGAGATCTGTGTGACTTCCTCTTCTGAACACACGTTTGTTTGCATGCCTGTGTCACACAGTGCTTGGATGTATGTGACACTCCTGAGTCGAAGTGATGGTGTGAAAACAGCGTGGGTGTAACTTCAAATATTTACACTCGGTCGCTGAGTCAACTGGGATGTTCAAGGTTTAATTATGAAAAGCACTCTGGATTCTCTGGAGACGTTTAAACCCGCCTGGATGTGTTCCTGTGTGACTTGTCTAGGTGGTCCTGCTGTGGCAGGGGGGTTGGACTGGGTGATCTGTCAAGGTCCCTTCCAATCCCTCATGATTCCATGATTCTATGACTTGGTTTAGGGGTTCCTGCTCTGTCAGGGGGATTGGACTGGATGATCTTTCGAGGTCCCTTCCAATCCCTAATGTTCTGTGACCCACTTCTAATATGGTAACATCATCTACTGCTCTCTAACTGTTGGAATAAGTTACTGATATCAGCCAGTTACCTAAATAATGCCACATTCAAGTCCTGCCCAGTGGAAATGGTGGCTATTTGTTTGTTTTTATTAGGGGAAAATGAGTTAAAAACAATTTGCAAGGCAAATGATGTTTGTTCCACTTCTGGACGGGGCTCTGGGCAATCTGGTCTGGTGAGTGATGGCCCTGCTTGCTGCAGAGCGGTTGGACTAGATGACCTTTAGAGGTCCCTTCCTACTCAATTCATTCTATGATTATCCTTACCAAAAGACACAGGTCTACTGTGTGGCAGCAAAACTCTTCATAAAGAGGAGAAAAATCAGCCTGTTTGTTACCAGCTTGCCAGTTTGACTACCTGGGACGTTGCAATAATTCAACCGTATTAGCAAGGGCCACCATGGCACAGGGTCTACATCCTGGTAAATGAAGGCAACATCTGGGCACAATTCACCTAACATCAGCCAGCCAGCCAGCACCCAGCCTCTATCTGTCGGGTCACACAAGATTGTATCTGCCTCTATCACATCAGATCACTCTTGTTCTTCCATCCTGCAGCAGCAGATGAATATCCTGAGGCAAATGCATTAGGATAGGGAATCTCAGCCCAGAAGTGCCATTTTTTTGGGTCCTTCAGCTGAACATGAAGAATCCCAACGGCACTTCCAGTAGTAACGATCAACCCCATCTCCAATAACCAACTCAAAATGATTGATGGATAATGCTGACTGACAGCCAGCCTAGAAAAGCTGTTCTTTACATGTCATTTCTTACCCAGAGAAGAACAAACACAACTGGAGAATAAATTTCTTTTCATTCCAAGAAGATAGACATGGGGGGGAAAAGAAAGAGATATCACAAGCCAGATGTCACTGGACTTCTCCAAATTCCACAGTCTGGCTAGAGAGCAGCCTGGCAGAGAGGGAGCCTGGCTGTGGCCCTTAGTGCCCTGGTCTGGCTGATGTGGAGATGTTAGGTCCTGGGCTCAGCTGGATGAGCTCAGAGGGCTTTTCCAGCCTCAATAATGCTGTGGTTCTGCAGCTGAGTCTGATGCCCAGGCAGAGGAGGAAAAGGAAAGGTAAACACTGAGGTTTTTATCTGAGGACAGTGAGGAAATGCAATAAGCTGTCTGTCTTTGTACATGCAGCTTATTTTACATCATTTATTCTTCAAAGGATTGGGACAAGTTTCTAAAGGAAAATCTGCCACCTTTCCCTTGTCAGTGAGAGAAGGTTCAGTCAGCAGTAGGTCCTGGAAGAAGTAGTGAAAAAACAAAGTGCTGTAAATCCAGATCACAGAATTACTGAGGCTGGAAAAGACCTCTGAGATCATCAAGTCCAGCCCATGCTTTAGTATCACCACAATGATCTAACTACATCTCACTGGTCTGGTGTGAAAAATAACATCATCACAGTAGGAGAACAAAATAGGAACCTTAAGCCACGTTACAGTGCCCATTGCGCTGACAAGACAGCTTTATGACATCTACAGCACATCCAGCCCATATGGAAGGAGCACCTCCATGTGAAGGACCACTAGGCAGGACATCCTTTCTGGCTTTACATCCTCTGCAGGTAAAAGAGAAGCACTTCAAAGCCAGGCCTGAAAATGCAGCAGCATCATGGCACTGCAATAGGGCTGCCTCACTTCAGGAGCCCAGGTTTGCCCTTACTTAGTGTAAACCCACTACATGAAGACAGATTCTGAAGCAACCCATCCTACTCTCAACAGAACTGCTTGAGAGAGGCCAGTGCAGAGCTGCAAAGATGATGAGGGGACTGGAGCATCTCCCTGATGAGGAAAGGCTGAGGGAGCTGGGTCTTGAGCTTGGAAAAAAGGAGACTGAGGAGTGACCCTATAAATATGTGAAAGGTGGGTGTCAGGAGGATGGAGCCAGGCTCTGCTCAGTGTCATGCAATGCTAGGACGAGGGGCAGTGGGTGTCAGCTGGAACAGAGAAGGTTCCACATCAATATGAGAAGGAACTTCTTCCCAGTGAGGGTGACAGAGCCCTGGCAGGGGCTGCCCAGGGGGGCTGTGGAGTCTCCTTCTCTGCAGATGTTTAAAACCCACCTGGAGATGTTCCTGTGTGACTGGATCTAGGGGATCCTGCTGTGGCAGGGGGATTGGACTGGATGATCCTTCGAGGACCCTTCCAATCCCTAACGTTCTGTGATTCCTCGTAGTCAAATACCTTCTCTGTGGAAGAGAGAGCCAAGCTCTTGCTAAGCAGCAAGACACTGGCACCCATCACCAACAACAGAACTCGCCACTTCCCCTCACAGCTAGTCCCTGCACCTGGCAGAGGGCTTGGAATTAGATGACACTTAAGATCCCTTCCAACCTAAACCATTTGATGATCAGAGGCTTCATTAAGACCCAATCAACTGATTAAAATTCCTATTGGGAGAACTAAAAAAATCAAGTCCACAACACTGCTGTAGAAGCTTTCAAACAGGAGTGCTTGCAAACAAACTGGGCATGCTGGCTAGTAACAGCTTCCCCAGAGAGTCTCTTACCTGACTCCTTCATTGAGGTTGTAAAGTTCGTGGTCTGGGAGACCCTTACGCTGGAACACCGCTATTACTCCATTGTGGATGCTGCAAGAGGACATGAGGATTCATTAGCACCTGATGACACTTACAGAGGGCTCTCATCACAATGAACCTCAGATCTCTGCGCAGGCACTGCGGAGTCAGAGATGTCTTCTCCTACCCAACCTCAGGCAGATTGAAGGGGATTATTGTGCAGAAAACAGATGGCATCTTTGAAAAATCAGTTGAGGCCCCTGCACACATCAAGGGGCCTCCTGCAAAAACCAGTTGCTTTTTAGAAAAATCAGGGTGGTTTTTAAATAATGAGGTTTTTTTAATAAACAAAGTTGTTTTCTTTACAGAATCAAGTCTTCCTGTTTGACCAAATCAATTTTTTTTCATATGCTCCAACACAGTAACTTGAAGAGTTGCACAGCACAAAATCAGAAAGCTCAGAAAACTCAGGCTTATACATTTCAGACAGTTCAAACATAGTTCATACGACAGAATCACAGAACATTAGGGATTGGAAGGGACCTTAAAGATCATCTAGTCCAATCCTCCTGCCACAGCAGCATCACCTTGACCAAGCCCCACAGGAACATGGCCAGGTGGGTTTGAAACATCTCCAGAGAAGGAGACTCCACAAGCCCCCTGGGCAGCCAGTTCCAGTGCTCTGTAGCCCTCACTGGGAAGAAGTTCCTTCTCAGGTTGATGTGGAACCTCCTATACATGGCTGTATCAGAGGTTACACTTCAAGAATTAGTATTTTAAAGTATAATTCAGTCTTTCTGGCTCACCACAGAGCCATGAACAACGAACAGCTTCCCTGTGAGGTCACTGATGCCATTCCCTAGCACGTATTTGCTTGAGCTATGGTTTACTTGATCACCAATCAATCAGCATTCACCAAGGATGGACTCTGTAGCTTCAATTTAACCCACAGATATAGCACCCATTTACTAGAACAGAATCATAGAATGTTCTAGGCTGGAAGGGACCTCTAGACATCATCAAGATGATATCATCGTCTTGATAGAACAACAGGTGTCAAGTTTGTACAGGTGGACAGCAATGTGCTTGGCACAGGGCAACCACCTGTCCTACAGAAATGCTCCTCTGCATTTCCAAAGCCATTTGTAACTGTTTTGCAAGCAAATGGTTCTTAGAGGTGGTGACTTTCTTCTCCTGGAGGTGGTGGAGTCACCACCCCGGAGGTATTTAAAAAATGAGCAGCTAGAGCACCTGAGGCCATGGTCTAGGGGTTAGGGAGATGTTGGGATGAGGGCTGGACTTGATGATCCTGGAGGTTCTTTCCAGCCATGATGATTCAAGGTTGGACTCAATGACCCTGGAGGTCCTTTCCAGCCCTGATGATTCTATGACACTCCTGCCAGATGCTGCAGGAATCCATGTGATTAGCAAGAAATCATGAACTTAACATGGCTGCACCTTGAAGTGTACCTGAAGTGAGCATGTACTTCCAGATGAAGCTCTGAAAAGCTCCTGAAATACACCTAACGCTGTGATGATGCATCACCCTGCATATCTGAGCTGAGATCCAAGGACAAAGGTTAAGAAATGTCAGTGAAAGGTCACAGAACCACAGCATTACTGAGGCTGGAAAAGCCCTCTGAGCTCATCCAGACCAGCCCAGGACCTCACATCACCACAGCAGCCAGACCAGGGCACTCAGGGCCACAGCCAGGCTGTCCTTCAACACCTCCAGGGATGGGGACTCCCCCACTGCCCTGGGCAGTCCAGTCCAGTGTCTGATCACCCTTTCCATGCGGAAGGGCTTCCTGACATCCAGCCTAACCCTTTCCTGGTGCAGCTTCAGGTCCTGCCCTCTCATCCTGGTGCTGGCTGCCCAGGAGAAGAGCCTGACTCCCACCTGACCACAACCTCCCTTCAGGGAGTCATAGAGAGAAGGTGCCTCCTGAGCTTCCTCTTCTCCAGGCTCAACACCCCCAGCTCCCTCAGCCTCTCCTCATCAGACTTTGCTCCAGTCCCTTCCCCAGCCTTGCTGCTCCTCTGGACCCACTGAAGCCCATCAACCTCTTTCCAGATGTGAGGGGGCCCAGCACTGCTCCCAGTATTCAAGAGGAGGCATCAGCAGTGCCTAGTACAGGGGGAGGATTACATCCCTAGTCCTGCTGGCCACACTGTTGCTGATCCAAGCCAGGATGCCACTGGCCTTTTGTGCCACCTGGACTGATCCCAGGGGTGGGCTACAAGGAGACACCATTCTCCACCACTTTGACACTGTTGTCACGTCTCCGTAGTGCAGCGGTGGGATGTCTCACTCCTCCACCTGCTTGCTCCTTGCTCCTGTCCCATTTGGCTCTGCACACACATAACCAAATGCCCCAAAGAGGGCTCAAAACACAGGCTCAGGAAAAAAAAATACATCAGGTGATCCTCAGCCAAGCAGAAATATTTCCAAATATTTCTACAGAAAAACCCTGGAAGGAGGAAAATTTCCAAGTAGAAGTTCTAGATCAACCATGTTAGCCTGGAATGTTTTCTCCACTGGAAAAGCCTCCCTGTGTTCTGCAAAGACATTTGTTTTGATTTAGCAGATGAAATTCAGTTTTCATGACTGTGGCAATCAGTTTACAGCAAGTGACTGTACTATAAACCCTGTGAAAATTAGCCCAAACCCATAAAGACCTCCGGATTCCATCTGTTTCTTTGGATTACTGCTGACTCTCGCAGGCATTCACATCTGTGTTTGCTTTGCTGTCTCCTGCTCCTTCACATTTCCATGGACCTTCCCCATCTTCTTCCACCAAGGAGGCTCCAAGTGCCTTCAACTAGAGGCTTTCCCACAGCCCAGCTCAGATGGAATTAGCCCCTGATTAGGCAGCCTGCGCTAGCTGGGTCAGAATTAAAACCTTGCGCTGGATTTTATTTGCAGGAAAGGGGTGGGGGGAGAAAAAGAATTTAAGAGAAGGCTAGTGAGAAAAAATAAAAAGGCAGCTATTTTAATCCAGTGCAGATTCTGAGAGCTGAAACAAAACTCTCTTGTTTCACTGTGTTGCTGTTGGTTGCTAGATAACGCGTCCTGGTACTGCCGGTGCGCTGCCGAACAGATCGCTCGGGGTTCGCGGGAAAGCCAGCTCGGGTCAGATCTGGTTTGGGGGTGAACGTGTAGAGTAGGGCTGATGGTTGGACTCGATGATCCCAGGGGTCTTTTCTGACCTGAATGATTCTATGACTCTATGATCTCACAGCAAGCCTGGGGTTTGATCTGCTTCCACCTCCACACTGCCCTCCGTGCAAGCAAGACCTGGAGACACTAATTCTAGACAATACAAGCTGTCAACACATCATCACAAACAGGCTTTGGGGGCTGTATTCTGTCACCTCAACTCACCAAGGAGGGGCTAACTCCCTTCTGCTTCTCACAGGGCCACTGGCCAAGAGCAATCCCAACTGGCACAAGCCAAGGTGGTCCAGCATTTACCACCACCACCACCCAGAGCCTGGGTGCACCTCTGGGTCACACAAACAGCAGGATATTCATGGAGATACTCAGTCTCTTTTGTGAAGAGCAGTTTCAATGCTTTGTGTACTGCTGGCATTCAACAACTAATTAATCAAACAGACAAGAAACCACAAATTGAGTGGCGAGAGGGACAGACATTGACTTATTTTTCTTGTCTCAAAACTGAAAGGGCTTTAGCTAATATTTCCACAAACTGGTATTTGCCTTCTGTCCAATTCAATTATAAAACACTACAAATGCTGCTTTCCAAGCTGTGATCCAGAAGATGACATTTCATGCACAAATACAGACTGGGAGGAGAAAGGAATGAGGACAGCACTAAGGAGGACAACTTGGGAGTGGGAGTGGAACAGAAGTTGAACAGGAGCCGTCAGTGTGCGCTGGCAGCCTAGAAACCAGTCGTGTCCTGGGCTGCAGCAAAAGAAGCAGAGACAGTCGGTTGAGGGAGGGGATTCTTCCCCTCTGCTCTGCACTGGTGAGACCCCACCCGGAGTGCTGGGACCAGTTCTGGAGTCTCCAACAACAGAAGGACACAGAGCTCCTGGCAGGTGCCCAGAGGAGAGCAACACAAATGATCAGAGGGCTGGAGCACCTCCCCTGTGAGGACAGGCTGAGCAAGGTGGGGTTGTTCAGCCTGGACAAGAGGAGGCTCCCAGGGGACCTTCTAGCAGCTTTCCCATCTCTGAAGGAAGGGGGCTACAAGAAAGCTGGGGGAGGGCTTTTGACAGGGGTGGTAGTGAGAGGACAAAGGGAAAGGGTTCCAGGCTTGAAGAGGGGAGATTGAGGTTGGGAATTAGGAGCAAGTTCTTTGCTGTGAGGGTGGGGAGATGGTGGGACAGGTTGCCCAAGGCAGTTGTGGCTGCCCCATCCCTGGCAGTGTTGAAGGCCAGGCTGGCTGGGGCCCTGAGTAACCTGCTCTAGTGAAGGTGTCCCTGCCTGTGCAGGGGGTTGGAACTGCATGATCTTTAAGGTCCCTTCCAACCCTGGCCATTCTGTGGTTCTGTGATTCATTTTCAAAAAGGCCCTGAGAATTCCTAACAATTTAAAGAGCACTGGGCTCGCCCTGAAGAGCAGTACCAAAGCTGTCACAACGACACCGAGTGCTGAGGGACACACTCACAACAAAACGTTTGCACGCTGTTTGTCAGATAATAAATCTCCATTGTATAAACCCCACAGAGAAAACAATCACAGACTCTCTCTCCCCGTCCAAAGTGCATGTGCTCGTGCTCATGCACACACACACGTAAGGGAATTGAGCGGATTGTGTGATACCTGCATCGACAACCAGCAACAGACACAGCTACACAGATTAAAATGATGGTTTTCAATAGCTGTGGCGATGTAAATTCATTAAAACTAAAATAAACCAAATCAACCTTGGATGAGAACATCTAGATAGACCCAAGGACATATCTGCAGCTGGGCCCCAGGAAATAAAACCTTGTGGCTCGCAGGGCTGAGCCATCTGCAGGAAAGGCACTTTGCTACCAGCCTTCAGAGAGGCTGATGTCAACAGAATAAAAGATGCTCCCATCTTGCACTCGAATGCAAACACCAGTACGTGCAGCGTGCCAGCGCAGAAGCCCAACATGCCGGGAGCTTGCCAGCCCGGCTACCCGCGCACTACACACAGCCGTGGGAGCGTGAGGAAGGCGCAGGGCAGCTGGCACAACGCGCGAGACCTTACCTGTTCCAGGTAGCGTTGGAGCAGGCCCGTCGCTGCTGGGTTCCCCGCTCATCCAAGGCTGCCTGCTCTCTCTTGCCCAGATCACTGAGGCTGGGCGAACTCATGAACTTCAACCTGCGAAGAGTCCTCATGGTCAAATGTGTGTTTGCGTGCGGCAGCTACAGATACACCATCCTGTTTACACACACGCGCGCGCGGCGGCGGCGGCGGCAGGGCGAGCAGTTCCCTCCGTTCGCTGTTCAAAAAAGAAACTTAAAAAAAAAAAGAAGAGAGAACCGGTCTCTACAGAGCACACCTCTGCCAGCAAGAAAACAAACCTTTAATCAGATCAACTCTGATGTCATCAACTGTGGTTAATCATTTCTACAGTCCTTTCAAAAAAAATAGAAGTCAGACTTCTGGCTGCTGCTGCAGCAGGATTTTTAAGGGGGCCCCCCCTCGCCACTGCGGCCGCCCCGAGTGCGAGGGCTTCTCCTCCCCCTGTCCCCGGGCACCAGGACCTGAGACTGGGGGGGCTCAATGCACCAGCATGCTGCACTGGCGAGGGAACTGCTCTGCTCCTCTGGCAGCTTGAGGAGGGGGTCTGCCAGAACTCCTCAAGCTCTCCCCCAGTCTCTCTGCACTTCTAAATGGAAGTGAAACCGGAGGGCAACGGACAGGAAAAAAAACCACCAGCCCAACCAAGCAAACAATACTGACGCACCGAGACCTCACCGGAAAGTTTCGTAACCGCCTGCGCCCTGCCACGTTACAACACGGCGCACACGCGCTCGCGCTGCACACACGCACGTTCACGCCTGCCCCCAGCTCAGCCTCTCCGCTCACCTGGGCGGCTGGCTCTGGCTGGAAATGGCCCACAAGCCACTGGATGGAAAGAACTGGCGAGCAGCAGCCCTGCAGAAGGAGCAGTGTTGCTTTGGGGGGGTTTAGCATGGGGAGAAGTTTTCAGTGGTGCAGAGAGGAGCCAGATGTTTTGTCTTCCTCTGCCTCTCATTTTGTTCTGTGCTTTTTTAAGATCAAGATAACAGCCACAGATACTTGGTTCCCATAAAAGCCCCAGGTGTCTTATCTTCAAAGGAAAGATCTCTCTGACTGTAGCGCTGGAGCTGAAGGGATAGGCTGCTACAAGACTCCAGTCCCTGCTCAGCTGGCTGTCACTCACCCCTCCTTCTGCTTCACATTCAGGAGTGCCTGGCTCATCTGCTGGGGACTACTTGGTAATGAAACAGAATCGCTGTCTCAGAACAGAACTGGTTTGCAATAGACTCAGCCAGAGCACAAAACTGCTCTTCTGCAAAGAGTCAGGTAAAAGCCACAAGGTCTTCCTGCAGAGCAACTTCCCACACTGGAGAGCAGCTGCAATACACATCACAGAACATTAGGGAGTGGAAGGGACCTCCAAAGATCATCCAGTCCAATCCCCCTGTTGCCACAGCAGGATCACCTAGACCAAGTCACACAGGAACATGCCCAGGTGGGTTTTAAATGTCTCCAGACAAGGAGACTCCACAGCTCCCCTGGGCAGCCCCTTCCGGGCCTCTGGCACCCTCAGTATGAAGAAGTTCCTTCTCACATTCCTATGGAACCTCTTCTGTTCCAGCTCACAGACCACTGCCCCTTGTCCTATCATTGGGTGCCCCTGAGCAGAGCCTGGCTCCATCCTCCTGACACCCACCCCTCACATATTTATCAACATTAATGGGGTCACCCCTCAGTGTCCTTTTTCCCCAAGCTCAACAGACCCAGCTCCTTCAGCCTTTCCTCGTCAGGGAGATGTTCCACAACCTTCATCACCTTTGTGGCTCTGCTCTGGACTCTCTCCAGCAGTTGTGTGTCCTTCTTGAACTGAGGGGTCCAGAACTGATCACAACATCCCACATGTGATCTCACCAGGGCAGAGTACAGGGTGAGAAGAACCTCTCTCTTGATCCATTAACTATCCCCCTTTGGATTACCCCAGGATGCCACTGGTCCTCTCATCCGTTCCTTGTTTCTCCCACTTGCTGCTTCCTCTTTTCATGTCTGATCTCATCTCAATTCATCTGTCTAGAATTCACCTGTAATTGGATTTTTCATGCCCAAGTTGTACTGCAAACCTTACGGAAGAACTGAACCCACAGCGAGACCCATGCTAGGCGCATCCTTATATTAAGAACCAATTCCTCTCCCTATTCACCCAAACTCAGAGAAGCTTATTGCCCAGAAATATTTTCTTCTAAGATTTGTATTTGCTGTAGTTGGCAGTTACAGAAGTTCCCAAGGAAATAAATTCACAGAATCACACAGAATTATTGAGGCTGGAAAAGCCCTCAGAGATTGTCAACCCTACATCACCACATTGTCCAGACCACAGCACTAAGTGTCACATCCAGTCTGTCCTTTAACACCTCCAGGGATGGGGCCATCCCTAGCCCTGCTGGCCACACTATTGCTGATTCAAGCCAGGATACCATTGGCCTTCCAGGCCATCTGGGCACCCTGCTGCCTCCTGTTCAGCAGGTTGTCACCCAGCACTGCCAGGTCCCTCTCTGCCAGGCTGCTCTCCAGCCACTCATCCCCCAGTCTGTAGCTGCAGAGGGTTCTTGTGGCCAAAGTGTGTTACCCTGCACTTGGCCCTGTTAAATCTCATCCCACTGGCCCCTGCTCATGGACCCAGCCCGCCCAGATCTCTCTGTAACATCATCTTTCCCTCCAGCAGATGAACACTCCCCCCCCAGCTTGGCATTATCCACTTATTTACTGAGGGTAGACTCAGTAACCCTCATCCAGGTCATCAATAAAGATGTTGAATAGAACTGGGCCCAGCACTGATCCCTGGGGACACCACTGGTCACTGAACACCAACTGGAGGCAGCACCATTCACAACCACTCTCCGCGCCCAGTCATCCAGCCAGTTTCTAACCCAGCAGAGGGTGTCCCCATCCAAGCCACAGGCTGCCAGCTTTTCCAGGAGGAAGCTGTGAGAGACTCTGCTGAAGGCTTTGCTGAAGTCTAGGCAGCCCGCATCCTTCCCCTCATCCACTCGGTGGGTCACCCAGTCATAGAACCATTAGGGACTGGAAGAGATCTTGAAAGATCATCTAGGCCAATCCCCCTGCTACAGCAGGACCACCTAGACCAGTTGCACAGGAATGAGATCAGACTGGTTAGGCAGGACCTCCATTCCCTAGACCTGGAAATGCTGGCTGTGCTGGTTGCCTTGTAGCTGTGGCTCGATGGCACTCAGGATGACCTGCTCCATAACCTGGCCAGACACTGAGGTCAGACTCATTTTGACTATCATAGAACCATTAGGGATTGGAAGGGACCTCGAAAGATCATCTAGTCCTACGTGCTAGTTCTGGCAGTTTGAATCCAGCTGTTTGGATGAACATTAGATGGATTGTTGCTCCTACAAGAGACACTCTCCGGGATACAAATGAGCATCACAGCAGACACCGCATCGTGCTCTGTTTTGGAAGGGACCTGCAGCTCCACATGTAACCTACGTACAAAGACATCGCTATCAACTTTATCTTCCAGCTGTTTAAATCCTCCACACACACAAAAACCCATTATGCACACAGCAGCAAAAGGAAAACAAACACAACAATACGTGGCTGTATTCTAAGCAATGAGAGGGCTCCTACGGCATACAAATCAGTGGCCAAAAATAGATGGAGCAGAACACTGCTCTGTTCAAATCAGACGACGGGCGCTCCAGTCCTGTGGGCAGCACAGCTTGGGAGAGCAGGGCTCCACGACTCCGTCTGAGGGCTCAGACTAAAGTGCATGGACCCTATTAATCCAAACAACTAGTTAAGATAAACCTGTGGCACAATAATTCCACCTAATTTCACTTTCCACCTGGCTCGGTTGCTTTCTGCTGCTTCTCCCTTGCTGTGAATTTGATCAGCCTTGCCAAATGCTATTCTGCTAGATTAAACCCTTGGAATTTTTCACCCTCCGATCCCCTGGCGGCCCCAGACACTTTATACTGTGATAATGCTGCTATGTCAGCAGCTACACGATGAGATTTCACTGGGTTTTAACCTAAAATCCTCAACTGGCTAACTGGCTGGGCCCAAGGAGGTGCTGCAACAGCCTTGGACGCAGCAGACCGCGCTGTGGAAAGCAGGGCTTGGGTTCCTCATCAAATGCCAAATCTCGAAAGGAGGACAAAGAGGATTCTCTTTCCAGATGTACCTTAGAGTATTATGCAATGGGCCCTTGAGGCCAAGAAGTCCAGTGGCATCTTGGGGTGGATTACAAGAGGGGTGCTTAGTAGATGGAGAGAGGTTCTCCTCCCTCTCTACTCTGCACTGGTGAGACCACAGCTGGAATATTGTGTCCAGGTCTGGGCCATTCACTTCCAGAAGGACACAGAACTGCTAGAGAGAATCCAGTGCAGAGTCACAAAGATGGTGAAGGGAGGGGACCACCTCCCTTATGAGGAAAGGCTGAAGGACCTGGGTGTCTTGAGCTTGGAAAATGGGAACTGAGGGGTCACCCTGTGAATGTTGTAAATATGGAAAGGGTGGGTGTCAGGAGGATGGAGCCAGGCTCTGCTTAGGAGCATCCAATGACAGGACAAGGGGCAGTGGGTGTGAGCTGGAACAGAGGAGGTTCCACATCAGTGTGAGAAGGGCCTTCTTCCCAGTGAGGGTGCCAGAGCACTGGAAGGGGCTGCCCAGGGGGGTTGTGGAGTCTCCTTCTCTGGAGACATTTAAAACCCACCTGGGTGTGTTCCTGTGCGACTTTATCGAGGTGATCCTGCTGTGGCAGGGGGATTGGACTGGATGATCTTTGGAGGTCCCTTCCAACCCCTAATGTTCTGTGTTTCTAGTGCTAGAAGTCAGGCTGTATTTACACCACCACCCCATCAATCTCAGTAATCAGAACATAACGCAAAAGACACGTGGCAGAGGCAGCATTCCAGCTTCCTGAAAAATTTTCCATTGAGGTAGCAGAGGACAGGCTTCCTCTACACTTCTTCCTCCTTGCTAGGATTCTACCTGATCAAGGAGAGTTCCCTTGCCCCATCACAACAGGGTAATAATTCACATGTACATTATACAGTGTGTTCACAGACATCCCTGACTTCATGGCATTGAGTAATTCTGCCTGAGCAGCTCTTGGTTCTGAAGGTAAAAGGTATGATCTTGCACTTCAACATTAAGAGTGAAGAAGAGAAAGGTGACTTCACTTGGCCAGATCACCCTGTGAGCAGGTGGCAGAGATGTCCTCAACACAAGACAGACATAGAGCTCCTGGAAGGCATCCAGAGGAGAGCAGCTCCAACGAGCAGAGGGCTGGAGCACTTCCCCTATGAGGACAGGCTGAGCAAGTTGGGGTGGTTGTTCAGCCTGGAGAAGACGAGGCTCTCTGGTGACCTTCTAGCTGCTTTCCAATCTCAGAAGGAAGGGGGCTGCAAGAAAGCTGGGGGAGGGCTTTTGATATGGGTGGTAGTGAGAGGACAAGGGGAAAGGGTTCCAGGCTTGAAGAGGGGAGATTGAGGTTGGACATGAGGAACAAATTCAGATGCTGGAACAGGTTGCCCAAGGCAGTTGTGGCTGCCCCATCCCTGGCAGTGTTGAAGGCCAGGCTGGCTGGGGCCATGAGTAACCTCCTCTAGTGAAGGTGCCCCTGCCTGTGCAGGGGGTTTGGAACTAGATGATCTTTAAGGTCCCTTCCAACCCTGGCCATTCTATGGTTCTTTCAGGAGGTCCCAAGACCACTACATCTCCAGTCCCAGCACTCTGTTGAGGGGGAGGGTGCAGGGGATTCTGATTCCAGATAGCCAGAGCAGGATGCAGAAGACACAGCTCCTAGCCACAGCTCAGTGCAGCAACTCCTCCGTAGCCACCTGTGAAGAAAGTTGCCACAGCACAGCACTGCTTCATGGCTGAGGGGTTACCCACTCGAGATTGCCCGCTGTTGGGCACAGAGAGGAATAAGAGCACTGACTGAACTAATGGGGAAGGAGGGGAGGATGAGGGACTGGCAGGACCCTCCCACAGGCTCCATGACAAGCACTACAAGCTTCTTGAACAGAACTACTGCACTCAGCATCTTTGCAGAGCTGAGGCTGTAAAGTGCTGCTCCGCGGGTTCATTTAATCCCCACACTCCTCACGTGAAGCTAATAAATGCCACCACTTCGCTCACACACAACCTGCTGCTCAAAGGTTAAGAGATTCAATCACAGCCACACAACCACCTCAGGATGGAAGGTTCATTCCATCTCCTGGCTCCCCCCCTCTCCTCCTCTAATCTCTCTCCTCATAAAAGCAGCCCTGTCTCTGCTAGAAGCTCTTCCTTCATCCATGGGGCCCACATCCTGTAGGTGACTGCACTGCAAGTCCCAGAGCTGCCACAATGCCACAGACACAGGGGTTGTGGTGGCTGTAGCCGCGATGTCACGTTCTGAGGGTCCTTTTGCGGGTCCCCACGTGTCCCACCTGGGTCACCACCGATGTCTAGGGTCAGAGACTGCAACTGTATTTCCATCAAGAGCTTTTAGCTAAAGCATCAGATGCAAAGGGAGGGTTTAACAAACCCACTGATGAAGCTGTAGGCAGTGAAACAACTGACTCTGTTTGGGGAAGGAAGGCACCAAGGTATTTTAACTCACTGCTCCCACCACATAAGTCACCCAGGGAGGAGAAAGTAGGGGGAGTGGGGAAGCAGTCACTTTCCTTTTCAACTTCTTTAACTCTTCTGCAGAAAACACTCCAGAAAACTACGCTGACAGATTCTAAAGCATTACAGGGGGAATTCTGCTCACCTGAACCTGCTCGCTCTCCCGAGGCCCCCACAAAATGTATGGGTGCAGGAATATAGGTTGACAGCCCAAGAGGACTTGCATCGTTCACAGAATGTTAGGGATTGGAAGGGACCTTGAAAGATCATCTAGCAGGATCCACTAGATCTGGGCGCACAGGGACATGTCCAGGTGGGTTTGAAACGTCTCCAGAGAAGGAGACTCCACAACCCCCCTGGGCAGCCCCTTCCAGTGCTCTGGCACCTTCACCGGGAAGAAGTTCCTTCTCAGATTGATGTGGAACCTTCCTGGTTCCAGGTGACACCTGTTGCCCCATGTCCTGTCACTGGATGACACACAGCAGAGCCTGGCTCCATCCTTCTGACACCCACTCTTTCCATATTTATCAGCATTAATGAGGTCACCCCTCAGTCTCCTTTTTTCCAAGCTCAAGAGCCCCAGCTCCCTCTGCCTTTCCTCACCAGGGAGATGCTCCACTCCCTCCATCATCTTTGTGGCTCTGCACTGGACCCTCTCTAGCACTTCTGAGTCCTTCTGGAACTGAGTGGCCCAGAACTGGACACAACATTCCCGATGCTCCCAGCATCTCCTTAACCCTTTGACTACGGCCTGAAGTGCTTCAGCTACTTGGTTTTTAATCACCTCCAGGGATGGGGATTCCACCACCTCCCTGGGCAGCCTGGTCCAGTGCCCATGCACACTCTCAGGAAACAAGTTCTTTCTAAGATCCAATCTAAACCTCCCCTCATGCAACTTGAGGCCATTTCCCCTTTTCCTATCATTAGGAATTTGGGAGAAGAGAGAAGCACTCGCCTCACTACAACCTCCTTTGAGGTAGCTGTAGGGAGCAAGAAGGTCTCCTCTCAGCCTCCTCTTCTCTAGATTCAATCACCCCAGTTCCCTCAGCCTCGCTCTACAGGGCTTGCTCTCCAGCCCTCTCCCCAGCCTCGCTGCCCTTCTCTAGCCCCTCAATGTCCTTCTGATACTTGGCACCCAAAACTGGACACCAGCTTTATTCACCAGAGCTTTACCATGCAAAAAAAAACCCCGTATCAACAAACTTTTAATTAAGGAAAGGAAAAAACCCAAAGGCCCCCTACTTCACCTCAGCTCCCCTCTATTTTTTCCCTTGGGAGAAGAGAGCAGAAATAACCCCTATGGAAATGTGAATGCTCTGCAAGGAAAGGACTAACAGGGCAGGTGTAAGGCTCCCTGGAGAGATGCTCTTCAGAGTTCCATAAACCACACCCCAAAACTTGGGGCATGCCTCAACACAGCCCACAGCTCAGGAATCAGCCTTCTGCAAAGCCCCACTTACCAAAGGCACAGCACATTCTGCTGTGCCAGCAGAGGAGGGGCCGGGAGGAAAGGAAGGGGATGCAGCTATTAGGAAATAAATAAAAAGAACCCAGGGGGAAGTGATGATTCAAAACCTAATGATTCATCAATTCCTGTGCTATGATACCCACAGAAAGCTGCTTTACGATCAAAAAACAAAGAGTCATGTGGATAAAGAAAGTACAACATGAAACAGCATTATTTACTCGCTGCCCCCTCCGTCCCACTGCCTCTGCAGTCTCTGGAGATAAAAGCTCTCAAGGGCAGCTTCTTTCTCTCATCAGTTATTGAGGTGGGTCACAGGACAGCCTTGGTTTTGCTGGCACCGTGATGAGCTTGCACCCTCCTCACAGCCAAGTGCTGATTTAAAGGAGGGGACCTGAGCTCATGGGATCATCTCATCACCCTCTCAAACACCTCACGTGTCTGCATCCTGTGTCCAACTGTACCCACACAACCACAGACAGAGCTGGGCTTGCTGCTTGCTCAAGTGCCCACACGTGGAGTTTCTTTAACATAGAATTGTTGAACACTTTTGGCTGGAAGATCATTGAGTCCAACCTCTTCCCAGCCCTGTCAGCACCACTAAACCCTGTCCCCCAACACAACATCTACCCTTCTCTTCTGCACCTCCAGGGATGGGGGCTCAAACCCCCTCCCTGGGCAGCTGTTCCAGTGCCTGACAGCCCTTTCAGCAAAGAAATTCCTCCTGACATCCAACCTGAACCTCCCCTGGTGCAGCTTCAGGCCATCTCCCCATATCCTATCACTGGCCCCTAGGGAGAACAGACCAACCTCTGCCTTTCTACAACCTCCTTCCAAGTAGTTGTAGAGAGCAAGAAGGTCTCCCCTCCCTCTCCTCTTCTGCAGGCTAAACAGCCCCAGATGATTCTATGATTCTGTGAAAGTGGCTATGAAATCCCATCCCTTGGCCAGCAATTTTTGGAGCATAACAGCATAAACTGTTCATCAAATACTTCAGACAGCTAAAGTCTTTATCCTTGTCCTTCAGAAGGTAGGAATTTCAAGAGGATAAGCCTGTTAAGCTCCCATCTGACATGCCAAGGGTTCCATCCAAAGGCAAGTCCCCCAGCTCACAGCTCCATTCCTTGTTATCTCTTCACAGGATCTGGTGCGATGGTCCAAATGAGCACGATGGTTATGTTGGAGAAGCTGAGGAGCAATGCTCTGGATTGCAGGTATAACCACTCTTCCTATCTGCATCATCTCCAGGGAAGCAGGATGGGTTCCTGAGCATCACACGCGCCTGTTCCATGTTTCACCATTGCCCACTCACTACATTCACAACCTCTGCAACCAGCAAACACCACAAGGCAAGCAAGCCTCCAACTTTGCTGTTTGCTGTCAGCCAGGGCAGAGGAGGGCAAGGAAGATGCGGAAGGGTCTGGAGAATAAATCTGAGAGGAGAGCTGAGAGAGTTGGGGATGTTTAGTCTGAGGAAGAGGAGGCTGAGGGGAGACCTCATTGCTCTCTACAACTATCTGAAAGGACCCTGTAGAGATGTTGGTGCTGGGCTCTTCTCACAGGTCATTGGTGACAGAAGCAGAGGGAAGGGTTTCAAGCTCCAACAGGGGAGAGTTAGACTGGACATCAGGAAAACATTCTTCCCAGACAGAGTGTTCAGGCACTGGAACTGGGCTGCCCAAGGTGGTGGTTGAGTCCCCATCCCTGGATGAGTTTAAAAGTCACTTAGATGTGGTGTTGGGGGATCTGATTTAAGGGTGAACCTGTAGAGAAGGGTTGACGGTTGGATTCAACGATCCCAGGGGTCTTGTCCAGCCTGAATGACTCTATGATTCTAAATGGAAACCTATAACTGTGACACAGAAAATAAGGCCTCAAGGGTTTGATCAATAAGCAAATCAAACGTCCAAGACCACTTTGTGCTCTGATTACAAAATCATGAGACAGTGGAAAAATTAATCTTCCAAAGTAACTGAGCTCAAAACACACAGGAGTTTTTTTCCTTCCTGAACTGTCTGTGCATTCTCTCTTAAATTCCCTACCCTGCATAATTTTAATTGGACCACAGAGCACCACGACCTTGATGCAGCAGCTACAGCACCTCAGCTGTGTTGTCTACAGTTCTGTAGGTGGTATCTTGCCTTCCAAATCTGTGAACCCTGCACTCTGTGCTACACGCTGCTGTTTTTCTTACGCCCAAACATTTGTGGTTCAAGGTCTTCCATGAAGGCTCTGATTGCCTTGGAAGGTCACCAAGCTGAAGAGCTCACTTCTGGAGTAGCTGAGTCTCTAATAATCTGCACGGGTGGCCGCCTGTTAGTTACAGAGCGCTGTCCTGGCTGTGCCTCTCGAACTTGGTGTGGTATTTTCTGAGCCAGCACTGTGCCCAGCTGGCCAAGAAGGCCAATGGCATCCTGGCTTGGATCAGCAACAGTGTGGCCAGCAGGCCTGGGGACATCACTCTCCCTCTATTCTGGGCACTAGCAAAGCCTCGCCTCAAGGACTGGGGGCAGTTCTGGGTACTTCAGGAAAGAGATGGAGAGGCTGGAGCAGGTTCAGAGGAGCAACAAGGCTGGGGAAGGGACTGGAGGGAAAGTCTGATGAGGAGAGGCTGAGGGAGCTGGGGGTGTTGAGCCTGGAGGAGACTCGGGGGGGACATTCTCCCTCTCTCCAACTCCCTGAAGGGAAACTGTAGCCAGGTGGGGGTCAGGCTCTTTTCCCAGGCAACAGGACAAAAGGGCAGGGCCTGAACCTGCCAGAGGAGGGTTAGGTTGGATGTTAAGAAGCCCTTCCTCATGGAAAGGGTGGTCAGAGCCTGTTCTGGACTGCCCAGGGCAGTGGTGGAGTCCCCATCCCTGGAGGTGTTGAAGGACAGCCTGGCTGTGGCCCTGAGTGCCCTGTGGTCTGGCTGCTGTGATGTTAGTTCCTGGGCTGCTCTGGATGAGCTCAGAGAGCTTTTCCAGCCTCAATCATTCTGTGATTCTGAGACACTCCCCCAAAATGCTTCTCAGAGCAGAGATGCAGACTCCCTAACACACCTTGTCCTGGGGGATTCCTGCAGACACCTCCTCAGTACCCAACTGAGCTTTCATATCTAAAGCCATGAACAAAAGCAAACCACATCCCTAGTACTTTTCACTAGTTTCCAGTATGTGTTACCTTGAAGTCCTTCTTTCCACAGCAACAGGTGCAAAACACATATTCTTCGTGCCCTTGGAGCTGGGACTGTCAGAAGCTGTGCTGCCCAGGTAGCAGATGGAAGGCCTGAGCTAATGAAGCATTTAAGCACTTCCTTAATTAATTTTAAGCACAGTAGTCACCGCACTGTAACTCTTACTTCCTCTTTGCTTCTAGATAACCTTTTCATGTTCCAAAACAGGTCACACCGTGTTTAGAAGCACAGGATTTGATCCAGTAAAACTCGGTCCTGAAATTGTGTTTGGCTCCCAAACTCTAGAAAAATCATGGCTGGAGAAAAGAGAGGAATAAGAGGAAAAAGGATATGGAGGGTTTTCAAGCAGCTAGAGGCTCTGCCTCCAGGTAATAAAACTAATGAACTACTCTGACCAGGGTGGTACTAATCTTCAGTGGTTTGTGTTCCCCATGCAAGCCATTTGGCTGTGTGCACTGGGTGGAGAGATGGCAGCCTGTCAGTGGCAGGGCAGCTGTTCAAGCCCAAGTGGACAGATGGCAAGGATGCAGCTCAGTTCTTTCCTCCCTATATTTCCCTCCTATCAATTTCTTTCCTTCCTCCTCACCCACCCCACCCAATTATTTCAGCAGGGTGGGAGAACTACTTGGGCCTCAACGTGCTTGAAGAGCAAATTAAATTTGCCTTCTAATTGCTTCCTGAGTCTCTGTTCTATCAGTCCATTCTGGCCCCTGACAGATGGCAACTGTTGCTGCACAGCTGGTCTGGCACCAGTAAAGCCAACAGATGAATGGCAGGCAAGTGGGATGCTGGTTTGGCTGACCAGCTGCAAAGAAATCAAGGAGAAAGACCCAGTTTGTCAGCTGAGAAGAGTGGGATTTAGAAGGTGCTCCTGCAGAAAGGCTAACAGTGTGATCAGAGAAAAAATCTCATCTAGATTTGTTCATTAAAGCTTAGACCCTGCCACCAATCACCAGGCTCCCGTGCGACTTGGTCTAGGTGGCCCTGCTCTGGCAGGGGGATTGGACTAGATGATCTTTCAGGTCCCTTCCAATCCCTGATGTTCTGTGATCAGACAACTGACTATGCTGCATCCTCCTCCCTAGCACTGGCTCTAGGTACCTTTGTCACCCCAAGGAGTTCTTACCAGACTTGTTGATTTTATCATCATGGAATTTGCGTGCAGTTGTGCACGTACACGCGCTGGAGAATCATAGAATCAACATGGCCCTCTGAGCTCAGCCAGCCCAGCCCGTGACCTGACATCACCACATCAGCCAGACCAGGGCACCAAGGGCTGTCCTTCAACACCTCCAGGGATGGGGACTCCACCACTGTCCCGGGCAGTTCATTCCAGTCTCTGATCTCCCTTTCATGAGGAAGGGCTTCCTGACATCAAACCTAACCCTCCTTAGGGCAGCTTCAGGCCTTGCCCTCTTGTCCTGGTGCTAGTTGCCTGGGAGAAGAGCCCCACTCCTACCTGACTACAACCTCTCTTCAGGGAGTGTAGAGAGAGAGAGAGAGAGGTCCCCCCTAAGTCTCCTCTTCTCCAGATTTCAGATTCAGCACCACAACCCAACCAGAAAATCTTGCTACACACAAAACCAGGCGGGTTTTAAACGTCTCCAGAGAAATAGAATCCACAACACCCCTGGGCTGCCCCTTTCAAGTGCTCTGTCACCTCCACCAGGAAGAAGTTTCTTCTCAGATTGATGTTCCGGCTCACATCCATTGTCCCTTGTCCCATCATTAGATGTTACTGAGCAGAGCCTGGCTCCATCCTCCTGACACCTGCCCTTTCCATATTTATCAACATTAATGGGGTCACCCCTCAATCTCCTTTTCTCCAAGCTCAAGAGCCCCAGCTCCCTCAGCCTTTCCTCATCAGGCAGATGTTCCACAACTAGAAAATCAGTGTTAAACCATCAAACTACCTGGGAGTGGTACCTTATTCTATCATCACAAATCATACTACTACTGGTTCTTCTTAATCAGAGCTTTCATGAATGGACTCTCCTCACATCTGAGGAGAGGAGCAGCACAATATCATCAGCACAAAGTAAAATCATCAAATGAATCAGGTTCAAAAGTGCAACCTCTTTGTATTCTAAAGAAATGTATGAAATCCAAACACAAAGAAGTATGAGATTTTGGACTGAAGAACTTCTAGTCTATATGATGCCTACAGCAGAGCAGCACATCCCCTGGAAGCTGCCCTTCCCATTTCAGCAAGGACAGAGTGCTGCGTCCATCACAGGACTCTGCAAATGAAGAGGCAGCTAATGTCCAAGATTTTACTCCCCTCACCTCATCCCACCCCAATGACTGCTGAAACTTAAAGGTCCCATCTAACCTGGTCTTCAGTTTTTCCAAAGGCCAGTAACTAGAAGAGGTCTCCTTCCTGACAACACCACACATCCCACCTGTTAGCCAGGTTTTCCCTGGATCACAGGCTAAAAATGGAATAGGATCTATTAACTCATCCAGCCCATCTTCCTCACAACAAGGCATCTAATGGCAGGGTCTGATGCTGCATCAGGGGAAAGTTAAGTTGGGTATCAGGAAGCCCTTGCTCACAGAAAGGGGAACCAGACCCAGAAATGGACTGCCCAGGGCAGTGGTGGAGTCCCCATCCCTGGAGGTGTTGGAGGACAGCCTGGCTGTGGCCCTTAGTGCCCTGCTCTGGCCAATGGGGTGATGTCAGGTCGCAGGCTGGGCTGGATAAGCTTAGAGGTCTTTTCCAGCCTCAGTAATTCTATGATTCTATAATCTAAACTAGCAGAGAATGACTCTGTCCCCCTCCAGCAGACCTCTCATGGAAGCTGAGAAGCTGATTCCCAGCAGAGGAGCTGGCCTGCAAACTAAAATCTCCAATCAAATCCACAAGCACAGTCCAGCCAGGGGAGATGTGCCAGGGTTGCACAACATTTTCCAGGGCTTTCTATGAACTTTACAAAACCTCAAGGAAAGCCACTGCCAGCATTTTTCACGGAAGATTGTTTAAATTCATCACATCAAGAAGTGGTTCTTGAATCACAGAATGTTAGGGATTGAGAAAAGGACATCAAAATGTCATCCAAACCACACACCACAGCAGGATCCCCTAGATCAAGTCACACAGGAACATGGCCAAGCGGGTTTTAAATGCCTCCAGAGAAGAAGACTCCAGAACCCCCCGGGGCAGCCCCTTCCAGGGTTCTGACACCCTCAACATGAAGAAGTTCCTTCTCATACTGATGTGGAACCTCCTCTGTTCCAGCTCACACCCACTGCCCCTTGTCCTATCATTAGATGCCCCTGAGCAGAGCCTGGCTTCATCCTCCTGACACCCACCCTTTCCATATTAATCGACATTAATGGGGTCACCCCTCAATCTCCTTTTCTCCAAGCTCAAAAGACCCAGCTCCCTCAGCCTTCCCTCATCAGGTAGATGATCCACACCCTTCATCATCTTCATGGCTCTGTGCTTGACTCTCTTCAGCAGTTCTGTGTCCTTATGGAAATGAGAGGCCTGGAACTGGATTCAAGATTCCAGACGAGGTCTCTCCAGGGCAGAGTAGAGGGGGAGAACTTCTCTCCATCTACTAACCACCCCCGTTCTGATCCACCCCAGGATGCCATTGGCCTTCTTGGCCACAAGGGCACATTGCTGGCCCATGGTCATCCTGCTGGGCCACTAGGACCCCCAGGGCCCTTTCTTTTTCACTGTTCTCCAGCAGGTCAGTTCCCAACCTACACTGGTACCTGTTCTTGCCCAGATGCCAGACTCTATACTGCCCTTGTTATAGTTCATTTGGTTTCTCCCCACCCAACTCTCCAGCCTGTCCAGGTCCCCCTGAATGGCAGCACAGCCTGCTGGGGTGCCAGCACTCCTCCCAGCTCAGTATCATCAGCACACTGCTAAATCAGTCTCTTACTCCCCTAGCCAGCTCTTTCTTTCTACTCAAACTTTCAAAGAGCAGGTGCCCTATATTTAAGCCAGCGAGCCAGCTGCATCCACCTGGCACTCATGAAGCCTGTAACTCTTCCCCTGTCCAAGGCAGACAAACCAGCTGCCTTGTGTTACTGCGTCACTGCAGCAGTTATTCCTGACCACAGGCCCTTGTTTTGTTTCAGCCCCTCTGCCTTTGCATGTGCTCTTTCACACTCAGCACACACCCTCACCTTCTTTTTCTGTTTCCATTCCTCTACAGATGGTTCTGCACCACCAGGCTGTGTCTGGAGAGACAGTTCATCGCCAAAAGCTGCAGACACCCACGTTTTACACATTAAAAGGTAAAATGCACAGAGGTTTTCTGATGCCTTTCATGTCCTCTCCTCAGTTGCCATCATCCTAGCTTCTACATCATGCCCATATATTTATTTATACCACTGCTACTGAGCAGAAATACATTTCATTACTGTACAGGAGGTGCATCACCAAGTCTCCTCAAAAAGCTGCTGCTGCTGCTTTGTCTGCTCACAAAAGCTACCTCCCTGGTGATACCCAATATCTTTCAGATCACAACTGTGCCCCAAACCACTCATCAGCCTCCCAGGCAGACTGAATTTCAGCCTGAGGGACACAAAGGAGTATATTGTGGTGCTAGCTGATGGGCAGGAAAGGATTTGGGGTTTACAGTTCCTTTGAGTCTTCCAGCATTCCCAGGCTAATGTGCAGCCTGAGCATCCTTCAAATGAAAGCAGCTCAGAATAAAACTGATACCCCATGCTTTTCCTGCACCCTTCTTTCTTGTTTGCCTTTTTGCTTCAGATCCACAATAATTACAAAAACCAATCTGCAGCTCAATTGTCTGAGCACTGGAATGCCCAGCATCGTCGTGTGACGTTTTCTGACTTGGCTGTCGTGTTTCACTTAGCATTCTGCACTGACCCTACAGCCTGGCTCGCCTGGAAATCACAAATGCAAATGTATCTGGAGGGTGGCATCACATCAAAGAATTATTGAGGCTGGAAAAGACCTCTGAGCTCATCCAGCTCAGCTCAGGACCTAACATCACCACAACAGCAAGACCAAGGTGCTAAGGGCCCAACCATCACCTGACTACAACCCTTCAGGGAGAGGCCTCACCAGTGCCCAGTACAGGGGGGCAATGACATCCCTAGTCCTGCTGGCCACACTATTGCTGATTCAAGCCAGGATGCCACTTGCATTCCAGGCCACCTGGACACCCTGCTGGCTCCTCTTCAGCCAGCTGTCACCCAGCACTGCCAGGTCCCTCTCTGCCAGGCTGCTCTCCAGCCACCCCATCCCTCAGTTTGTAGCTGCAGGGGATTATTGTGGCCAAAGTGTGTTACCCTGCACTTGGCCCTGTTAAACCTCATCCCACTGGCCTATGACCACTGACCCCAAAATGAGGCAATATAGTCTAGAGCCTTAAACACAAGCATTCAGAATCTGGTGCTATATCGAGTGATCAGGACTTTTGGAAATTCAGCTATCTGCTTTGCAGTCTATTTTACTGCGTGTCCACTGGGTACACGTCACAATTCCATACTCCTTCACAGTCTTCACCTCGTTTTGTTAGGTCATAGGCTGGGCTTGATGGTCTTGAGTAAGAGGAATTGCATAGGGGGAGAGCATCTCAGCAGGATGTGTTGGGTGGCCAACACTTGGTGACATTGGAATGGGCTACCCAAGGTGGTGGTTGAGTTCCCATCCCTGGATATGTTGAAAGGCCACTCAGACATAGTCAGGGGATCTGGTTTAGGGCTGAACTTGTAGAGTTGGGTTGATGGTTGGGCTTGATGATCCCAAGGGTCTTTCCAACCTGAACAATTCTGTGATCTCAGAGGTCTTTTCCAGCCTAAATAAGAAATCTGCACATCTGTGATTCAATTATTCATGAGAAAGGAAGGCAAAGTATTAAGTCATTCAATCAATGCAGTAGGTTATAAACATGAAACCCTCATCAATACATGCTTCACAGTAAGCCAGGTAATAATAGCCTACCACAGAGAGTATGGAGTTACACTGAGCATTCATCTGACTCCCAGAAGTTAGTTTTAGATGCCCTGTGCTTTGGCTACAGCCGAAGTTAGGAACAAAGAACCATTTATCTAGGCAGCACCACAGCTCCACATCCAGCTATGCACTAAATGCCAAGCGTCTCCATTATTCTATAGTTCAGTAGAGGCTGGCCAGCTATTTCTTACAATTTGAATAAAAGAAAACTGCTTAGTCATCACCTAATGGTCTTCCCGTCCCTAAAAGGTAATAGGTGATAGCTAACAGGAGACAGAAGACATGAAGACATTAAATAAAGCATTAAAATGTAGGTTTACAGAGTCACAGAACAATAGGGATTGGAAGGGACCTCGAAAGATCATCTAGTCCAATGCCCCTGCAACAGCAGGATCACCTAGACCAAGTCACACAGGAACATGTCCAGGTGGGTTTTAAACATCTCCAGAGAAGGACCTAAAATGTAGGTTTAGACATACCCTTTCTATTTCTAATCAACAGACAAACTGGTAAATGCAAAACCTTACTGCAACTTAAAATTAAAAGTATGCTGGATGGAAACGATGAATATAGAACTGCAAAATGATTTCCCCAATCCTTTCTTTCTAAGGCTGGCTCTCCCTTGTTGCTCCTAAAATATTAAAATACTGGCAGTACATCCAATGTTATGTGTTCTGTAAGAAAACGAAGACACTGGACCTTTACCAGCCATCAGACCTTTACCAGCCCATCACTGAGGAGCTGCCAAAATGTGCACACACACCGAGGCTGAGATGGAACTGAAAAGGGTTAAGTCCATCTTCTGCAAGAGCCGCCAGAGCTCAGGCTCTTCAGAGCAGGAACATGCAAAACCATTCTGCACAAGAACACCTTACTCCTGCGTACAGACCTTCCTTGTGTAAGGTTTACAGCAGCCAGCCCCCAGACATCACGTTCAGAGTCACCCCCAGCTACCTGAGACAGCTATTTCAGGCTGCAGGGAAGAAAGGAGATGGGCGCCTGCACCAGAGCCCCATGAATATTCATTCACGCAGCGTGCAGAACCTACGAGCCCCTGAATTAACAGGGATCATCTAAACGGCTCCTAGGGCTGGATTTAACTGCACTTCGCAGGGGTAAACAAAGCCGGACACCGCGGAGCCCGGGCTCATCTATCCCACCAGAGACCCCCCAACCTTCCACCGCCGCCGCATGTCCCTGGAGGTGAGGGGGGTCCCCGGAGTCGGCCGCCGGCCCGGGTAGGGGACAACGAGAGCCACGTTTTCCCTTCCCCCAGTGCTCCGGGGCGAGCCGCAGGCTGGGGGCTGGAGACCCCCCCAGGCTGGGCGTTGGGCACTTAAGCACAGACCCCTCCCCAGGCTGGGCGCTGGGCACTTAAGCACAGACCCCTCCCCAGGCTGGGCGCTGGGCACTGAGCACAGAGCCCCCCCAGGCTGGGCGCTGGGCACTGAGCACAGAGCCCCCCCAGGCTGGGCACTGAGCACAGACCCCCCCAGGCTGGGCGCTGGGCACTGAGCACAGAGCCCCCCCAGGCTGGGCGCTGGGCACAGACCACCCCCCCCCCAGGCTGGGCACTGAGCACAGACCTTGTTCCGCCGGACAGCGCGGCTCCGCCGCCCTCCACTCACCTTGCGCGACCCTGGCCGGCGCCGCCGGGGGAAGCAGCGGGAGGTCCAAGAAGGGTGGGCAAGAGTCGGCAGCCCCACGGCGAGGGATGTCCGGTACCCAGTGGCGGTGCCACCGCCCGGGCCAGCGGCACGATGCACAATGCGCGGCGACCGCAGCCGCGCCGGCAGGGCGGAGCCAGCTGGGGCAGGAGGCGGGGGGCGGGGGCCGCCCCGCCGGGGGGGGGCCAGGAGGG